>SJYQ01000711.1:148530-207153 GCA_006410935.1 Redunca redunca | reverse complement strand
AAAAAAAAATGATCACAAAGCAAAGTTAAAAACTACTTAAAGAATTAAATATCACAACTATAAAGAAAATGGAAAAAAATACATTATAATTAAGAAAGACTATTTCACCAAATCTCATGCTCAAAAGGAAACTGAATGTATTCCCTCTGAAGTTACAGTGGACTGTACAGGGGATGACACAGGATGAGATGGTTAGATGGGATCACCAACTGGATGGACATGAGTTTGAGCAAGCTCTGGGAGTTGGTGATGGACAGGGAAGCCTGGCGTGTTGCAGTCCATGGGGTCACAAAGAGTCCGACATGGCTGAGCCACAGAACTGAACTGAACTGAAAACATGAGAGACAGGACAGGAAAAAACTGCCCAAGGAAGTAAAAGATTTACTCACTGAAAATTACTAAAGTTTACTAAGAGAAATCTGAGGACCTAAGTAAATAAAAAGACACTCTGTACTCATTAATTGGAAGATTTAATATTCTTAAAATGACTTTATTACTGAAAGTGTTAGATTCTAATGGAATCCCTGTCAAAATTTCAAAGGCAATTTTTGCCGTTAAAAAAAAAATTTACAATTCACAAGGAACCTCAAGGGACCCCCAAACAGCCAAAATATTCTTTAAACAGAAGATAGAGGCTGTCATTTTCAAAATTTAAAACGTATTACAAAGTAATCAAGATGATGTTGTAATGGCATAAGCCCAGATACACAACCCACTGGAACAGATTCAGTTCAGTTCAGTTCAGTCACTCAGTAGTGTCCGACTCTTTGCAACCCCACGAATCTTAGTACATCAGGCCTCCCTGTCCATCACCAACTCCCGGAGTCCACCCAAACTCATGTCCGTGGAGTCGGTGATGCCATCCAGCCATCTCATCCTCTGTCGTCCCCTTCTCCTCCTGCCCCCAATCCCTCCCAGCATCAGGGTCTTTCCCAATGAGTCAATGAGGTGACCAAAGTACTGGAGTTTCAGCTTTAGCAGCAGTCCTTCCAATGAACACCCAGGACTGATCTACTTTAGGATAGACTGGTTGGATTTCCTTGCAGTCCAAGGGACTCTCAAGAGTTTTCTCCAACACCACAGTTCAAAAGCATCAATTCTTCAGCGCTCAGCTTTCTTCATAGTCCAACTCTCATATCCATATATGACCACTGGAAAAACCATTGACTTTATTAGCTTTTTCTGTAAACCAAGGAATACAGCCTCGTCTCTCCTCTATTTTTTTCACTATATTATTCTTCTCTAATCTCTTTAAATCTCTAATTAATCTCTCTTTAATCGCCGACTCCATCCCTGCTTCGAATTCCCTGGATCCACCAGGGTTAGACCCTGGGACCACAGTTCAAAAGCATCAATTCTTCAGCACTCAGCTTTCTTCACAGTCCAACTCTCACATCCATACATGACTACTGGAAAAACCATAGCCTTGACTAGATGGACCTTTGTTGGCAAAGTAATGTCTCTGCTTTTCAATATGCTATCTAGGTTGGTCATAACTTTTCTTCCAAGCAGTAAGCATCTTTTAATTTCATGGCTGCAATCACCATCTGCAGTGATTTTGGAGCCCTTAAAAATAAAGTCTGACACTGTTTCCACTGTTTCCCATCTATTTCCCATGAAGTGATGGGACCAGATGCCATGATCTTTGTTTTCTGAATGTTGAGCTTTAAGCCAACTTTTTCACTCTCCTCTTTCACTTTCATCAAGAGGCTTTTTAGTTCCTCTTTGAGGGGAGCACTCCGCAGAAAGAAAGAGAGGCAGTGGAACTTCCCTCAGCAGAGAGCTGAGGGGTCCCAAGGAAAGGTGAGCCTGCTGTCAGCCAACCCAGCCCCTCGGCGAGCGAGAGACAATCAGACGCGACAGGGGTTCCGTCTAGTGCGGTTCCGCTTTATCGTTACAAACTCCCTGCTTATAAAGGCAAGCGGGGAGGGGTTTGCAAGGGACTTTCCATAGTTACACCAATCACGTTAAAGGTCAAATCGTCATGTGCCATCATTATAACAGGAGTCTATGGTGATGACGCGCTGTCTACTTGCACAGAAATCAAGAGAGCCAATCAGAAGTTTTGACAGACAACATAGACTACGCCCCCATCTCTTCCGCCAGGCGCCATCTTAGTTTCCGTCCGCAATGCTAGCCTTTTTCTTTTTCAAGGTTTCCCATGTAGGGCCCGACAGCTCTTCACTTTCTGCCATAAGGGTGGTATCATCTGCATATCTGAGGTTATTGATATTTCTCCTGGCAATCTTGATTCCAGCTTGTGCTTCTTCCAGCCCAGCGTTTCTCATGATGTACTCTGCATAGAAGTTAAATAAGCAGGGTGACAATATACAGCCTTGACGTACTCCTTTTCCTGTTTGGAACCAGTCTGTTGTTCCATGTCCAGTGGAACAGATTAGAGTACCAGAAATAATTCAGTGAATATGATATACAGTGTACAGACAAAGGTGCAAATACTGCACAAAGGGCAAAGGACAGTCTTGATAATAAATGATACAGAGCAACTATATACAACCCAGCAAAAGAATGAAGATGGAACCTTACTTGTAACAAAGGTAAAATCTTCTATATCACAGGACACAATCCACCAAGTACAGAGACAACCTCTGAGGAATAGAGGTGACAAAAGTGATTTAAAGAATGTCCAGTTGTCAGAGATTTTGATTGATTTCATAGGTCAAATACAAAAATGGAATAAAACATTCCCTGGCAGTCCAGTGGTTAGGCCTTGTGCTTTCACCGTCACGGATTTAGGTTCAAACCCTGGTTGGGGAACTAAGATAGTACAAGCCAACATGTGGTGACATGGTCAAAAAAAAAAAAAAGGAATCAATCTCCTTATATCACTGATGTCTGTCTCTGAACTTTCCCTTCCATTT
This sequence comes from Redunca redunca, assembly GCA_006410935.1. NCBI lineage: Eukaryota > Metazoa > Chordata > Mammalia > Artiodactyla > Bovidae > Redunca > Redunca redunca. Next base: position 204,274 of record SJYQ01000711.1, on the reverse strand, counting down.
GCAACTATTAAGATTTGAAGTCAATGGAGAACAAACGTATGGTTCCCAAGGGTGAAGAATGGGGAAGGGATGGATAGTCAGGGAGCTTGGGATGGACATGCACACACTGCTGTATTTAAAATAAATAACCAACAAGGTCCTCGTATAGCACATGGAACTCTGCCCAATATTATATAAGAGTCTGGATGGGAGGGGAGTTTGGGGGAGAATGGATACATGTGTATATATGGTTGAGTCCCTTTTCCTTCCACCTAAACTATCACAACCCTGTTAATCAGCTCTACTCTAATATAAAATGGCTAAAAAAAAAAGACTTGAAGTCAATGACTCATTCATTTGGCTTCAAATGCCTTAGAAAGAATTACCCCTCATTGGTCAGTTTTCCAGATTTTATCAGGTACTACGCATATCAACGTTCAACTTCTTTATCCTGGTTGACAGAGAGCAGATAGCGCATCCAGATGGGCCCTAAGAAATCCCTGCTGCCCAAGAGCACTGAAACCCCATCTCCAACCCATGGGTGAGAAATCCTGCCCAGGATGATGCCCAGGGGAGCTTCCTCACAAGGACCAGGTCACCGGGTCATGGAGAGACGGGATCTAAGTGGAGATGACAGGCCCTGAGGGAAGGCCCTGGGTGAGTGTGCGTATATAGGAGTCAGACAGGATACTCCAGAGTCTGACACGATTAGTGAGTCCAGAGGAGCATTTTAGGAAGAACAGATTGAGAATCCACTGAGGATATGACTTTACCTGAGAAACAGCCATGCCTGACTTCAGTTCTTTCCTCTTCCTCCTCTTCTATGCTCTTCCTTGGGCAAAGTAAGTCTTTTGAAGTCAACCTTGAAAGTTGCAAAACTGCTGTTAGAATCCATATCTTCTCTCTCTGTGCCCGAACCGCACACATACACAAAGATCTCATCAGGTGGAAAAGTGTCTTTGGCTGCCCATTGTCACAGGATAGACTAGAGACCAACAGAGACTTTCCCACACTTGCCCTCGGATCACACTCCCCTCCTGGTGAGGCCTCGTGTACACAGAAGCAGGGGGCACCTCCGCTGACCCCACTATCCCCTTCAGGTCACACAGCAGGCCCTGGTCCAGCGCCACTCAGAACAGAGCCCCTCCTCTGAGCCCAGATCTCAGCCCTCAGGACTGGGAGGATCGAGAGTCCTGATGCTCAATGCTAGACGCACCAGGGCCCCTTAAACACTATTGAGGTTGGACCCCACACTGACAATATAAAAAGGAATATCTGGTCAGGGGGTACAAAACATGCATACCCAGAAGTCTTCATCGATCTAATAAGGCAAGCCTGAGCTGACCGACACCCAGAGGAAGCAAGTCCAGCCCACCCCTCACATTCTATTTTCCAGCTTGACTGAGGTTAACAGATGAAGAACAAGTATGTACATATAAGGCACCCAGTGTGATTATCTGATGAAGTAATTCACACTGCTGTCAACTCACAACTAGCATTTTCCTTCTGTGTGGCAAGAATATTGAAGTGTTACTCTCTCAGCAAATACCAAGTATATAGAAACACAGTATGATTAACCACAGTCAACATTAGATGCACATGCTGCAAATATTGACCTAAATATAGTGATTTAATTTCCTCTGGATAGCTAGACAGGGGAATCTCTAAGTCATTTTCTGTAATGGCCATACTATTTACATTTCCACTAAGAGTACACAAGAGTTCCCTATTCTTCGTGTGTGTGTGTATGTGTGTGTGCACGCATGTTTTGGGACAGGGTGGGAGAGGACAGGAGAGAAACTGGCACTGGCTTGGCAGCAAGAAAGTAGCAGCTACACCTTCTCAAGGATGTCCCCCTGTACTACCGTTCACTTGGTGTTGCCAGTCCTTTTGATTCCTGGAACAATCTCTCCCTACAGTGAAGAACTTAATGGTCACTCTCAAGTTCTATCCACAGAAGCATACCTAGCAAAACCTCTCTGATGAAAACTTTCTGCCATTTGAAGCTTAGTACTCATTATTTCCTTCCCTTTTCGACTCAGATAAACTTACACTCTCATGGGGTCCAACACAGTCTCTATAAAACCCGTAATGATCCACTCACCCTGCTATAAAAAACCACAGACACACACACAAAATCCCAAACTCTAATAAATCACGCTAGATAGAAAAGTACGTATGAAGACACCCAAGGATCCACTGGATGCAAAACACCATGCTTTCATTCACTGTAACCTCAGCCCAAAGATTGTCATCTTTGAAAACTACATATAAAAGATGTTTTCAGCAATGCACAAGCCCCAGCGAGACCCAAACATCTCCCAAAGAAACGCCCCCAATCCCCCTGTTGTAGCTTTCACAGTGCAACTGAAAATTTGTGACACAAAATACTGAAGAGTACTAAAGGTAAACAACAAAATGACCTCTGAAACTTTTCTTATATTACTCTAAAAACTGTAGAAAGATTCCTTTCTTTCTCTCTCTTTTCCCCTGGAGCAGGAAGGATTTACTACTTGCAAGAAGTAACGGAGATCTTTCTCAAAGCAGTGTCCGTACACAATGATTCTTGACACTTCCCCAAAGACCCAACACAAGTCACCTGTAGAGTGGATGCTGAAGGACACCCTTCAGCTCCATCTCCTGAGCACAAGGCACCCATCCTCCTGCACCCAAGGATCCCTGTGTGCTCAGCTCAGGCTGTACTTCTAACATTGGAGGAAATTTTCTGTGCCTGAAACCACTGCCTTCATGGAAGCCAAAACATGGAAGCAACCCAAATCTCCACTAAGAGAGGAATGGATAAAGAAAATGTAGTACTTTTATATATAATGAAATACTACTCAGCCATTAAACAGAATGAAAAAAAAAAAAAAGCCATTTGCAGCAACACGGATGGATCCAGAAATCGCCATACAAAGTGAAGTTAAGTAAGAGAAGGAGAAATATCTTATGACATCCCTTAGATGTGGAACCTAAAAAGAAATTATACAAATGAACTTACAAAACAGAAAGAGACTCACAGACTTAGAGAATGATTGTGGTAGGGGGTGGGAGGGAAGGGATAAATAGGGAGTTTGGGATGGACATGTACACACTACTATATTTTAAATGGATAACCAACAAGGACCTACTGTATAGCACATGGAACTCAATGTTATGTGGTAGCCTGGATGGGAGGAGAGTTTGGGAGAGAATGGATACAGGTATATGTATGCCTGAGTCCCCTCACAGGTCACCTGAAACTATCACAGCATTGTCAATCAGCTATACCCCTATACAAAACTAAAAGTTAAAAAAAAGAAATCCACAAATTTACATTTAATGCTGAGAAATATTTCTACTATGGTCACTTCTCCTCAGAGCCTGTGTTCCTGTCTCCAAGCCAGCAGTTTTGTTTTTCATTCTGGGAAGACAGGGACCCATAGACAATTCTACAAAAATTAGATACTCTCTCCAAAAAGAACTGCCACGCAGAGACATACCCAGTGTGGCCAATCACCTCAGGGTCAGTGTTGCTCTGACTGAGTTTCTGGTCTAGACTCTCATCTGCATGTTATAAGCAGGCTCCCAGAGGCCCAGAAGGGAGAGATTTTTTGAAAAAGTCTTGGTGGAGTGAACAGAATAGCAGTGTTTCCCAAATAAGATCCCGCAAGGTCAGTGGGCAGAGTTTGCCAGAGTTTGTCCTTATTACCTGTTCCATTTAAAACACCATCTATCAGGTACCTGATCAAAGGAAACTTCTCTTTCAAGGTCTGATCACAAAGACACCAAACAGGTAATTCTTCTTTTCCAGAAAAATCAAAGTAAAATAATTTAAACAGTCGCAGCAGCACAGCTGCTGGTGAAGAAAACATTGTAAGGGTTTAGCTTAGAAATAAGCTCTGAGCAAACTTCATCATGAACAGAGGAATAAAAGAGGCAAAAAAAATATAAGGGATTCAAATCCCTTATATAAACTTGCATAGTATTTGCATATAACCTACACACACCTTCCTATATGCTGTAAATCATCTCAAGGTTACTTATAATAGCAAATAAAATGTGAATGCTANAAAAAAAAAAAAAAAAAATTAGACTAACTGGTTAAACCAGGTTTTGACCATTAATATAAAAGACATTTCTACTAAGTACTCATCAAAAGAATCTAAACGTATTTACTAGTTATGAAAGAACTTTTCCAATATATTAAGATGAAGCAGGGAAAGCACTTTGGTGTCAAGAATATTTGAATCAATAAAAAGAAATAATCTTGCTGTCAATGCTTTTAAAAAATTAAGGATATATCATATTTAGAAAAGAACCACATGAGTAGAATACATAATACCCCCAAACTTCACAAGTTAATAATTATTTGCAGGGAATTAGACATTTAATGCAGTAGTATATATATAAAGTTAACAACAAAAGAAATGTAAAGGAAACAGAGAAAAAAGTAAATCCATTACAGAAAAAAGCACTTTTAATGTTTCTTTAAAGAGGTCCTATGTGGTGACAGAACCAGTCCTTTCTTGTCCCACTAGTGCCCCCTCTATCCCATGCCAGGAAATGGAAAGTGGTGACCTACACGTGTCTTGAGTCAAGTCACTGCTCCTTGGCTCAATAGGGACGTTATCTTGTCATCATACAATTACAAAATGTACAAACTTTTCAGCTTTGCAATATGAATCTTCGTCTGTATAATTTAAGCAAACAAAATTTAAATTTATTAGATTTAAAAGCCAGAAAACAGTGCATCAAAACTTTGTCCAAATTCAATTAACTCACCTCTCCCATCTGGACCCAGTTTCCCCCTCTACCTGCACAATTTTTTTTTTACCTGCACTATCATGCGTTTCCATTTAATTGTCTATCTCCATCTCCTCCCCGCCCCGACCCCGTTTCTATCTCCTTTTTAATCTTTTCTATTCTGCTGGTGCCTCTGCTGGTCGACTCCTCTCTGCTCTCCAGCCACACTTTGCAACTTGTTTCTCCTCGTTGCCCTTTCCCCTCCATATCTTTACATTTCTGCCTCTTTCTTCCCCCAGCTCAACTCCCTCTGCCCTCCGGTTACAAACCTCCTCTGCCTCTTACAGTCCCCTCCTCCCCACTCAGGCACCCCAGGTGGCTAGGCTTCCTTTCTGCTCTGCTAGTCACACGCTGTCATGTGTTCCTCTCCCGGGACCACGATGTTCTGAAGTCCACGGCTCCAGCTTTTATCCTCTCGCAGAATCTCTGTGGAGTGCCTCACCGCTGCTGCTCCCCCTACCACCAGTGATCGAGGCCCCCCTCTCCCCATGTTGCTGCCCAATCCCTGGAAATCCGGCTTTATAAATTTCTCAATTTTATTTACCTGCCATTTTCAAGGCTAAATCTATTTCATCTTACGGTCTCTTTAAAAGCCCCTCAGCCACCCTCTGTCTCCACCAGTTTTCCTCTCTTTCAGGTTCCTTTTCTCTGCGGCCGCCGATCCCATCGCCCACTTATTTATGGCAAAGGAGACGCAGTAAGAGGGCCGCCTACGGGAAGAGACCGTTTTCCAACCGAGGGAAGAACTGGGGACTGAAGAACGCTGGCCGGGGTCACCAGCCCTTACGCGGGGTGAGGGGACGGGCTGACAGGGAGGGAAGGCTCGCGGGGCGGAAGAGCGGCCTGAGGAGACGCGAGGCCAGAGGGGCCGGGGTCTCAGGAGCGGGGCGGGCTCTCCTGAACCCCGGGACCGGGGAGAGGACGCGGCCTCCAGGGGCCGAGAAGGCGAGGCTGAGGGGCGCGAATCCACCTCGCGAAACGGGGGCTTTACATGAAGCGAGGGGCAGAGGTAGGAAAGGGTTTTAAGCAGGAAAATGTGCGAAAGGCGCTGTCTACTGGGACCAAAGGCGGAAAAGCCAAAGGCAGGGACCGGCCTCTGAGATTTCAACCCAGAGAAAAATACCGTCCGTACCTAACAGCTACGGCCGGACTGACTGGGGGCGGAGAGGCGGATGCTGGGATTTTAGGCCCGTGCCAGCCCCCACGTCTTGACGATGGAGCTGGAAGGCGGACCCCCAACGCCACCGCCGCAGCTACACTACAGACGAGCAACTTACTCTCAGCGCGGTGACCTTCTCTCCTCGGAGTCCGCTTCCGGCTCCGTAAAGAACGGCGCCAGAGGGGCCAGAGAGGGGCTTCCGGGGGCGGGGCCTTGGCGGAGCGCCAGGTGCCGGGAGAGACCCCCGGAGCCCGCAGGGAGCGCTGGGAGGCAGGGCAGGCGCCGAGCGGCGGGCGGGGAGTGGGAGGCTGATGCTATTAACTTGAAATTGCTTTTTTCAAATGTATTGTCCCACTTGGGGGGGCGGGGGCGGTGCTGGGTGCTCCTCTCTGCCTGGGCGCTTCTCTAACTGCAGGGAGCAGAGGACTACTCTAGTCGTGTGTGGGCTTTCTCATTGCGGTGGCGTCTCTTGCCAAGAGCACAGGCTCTGGGGCACACAGGCTCAGCAGTTGCAGCTCCCTGGCTCCAGAGCACAGGCAGTAGTTGTGGCCCACGGACTTCGTTGTCCCAAGGCACGTGGGATCTTCCCCGACCAGGGATGAACCCATGTCTCCCGCAGTGGCCGGCGGATTCTTTACCACTGAGCCACCAGGGAAGGCCCACTGTCAGTTTCAGGGTGAAAGCTGGGCCAGTTGCCTGGGCCAGTTATACTGAAACTGAGTTGTATCCTAACACTTTGAAAACGGTTAAGCGTACATGTCCAATCAACTGAATGTGTATGAGATAAAAGGTTCCAGGTAAACTTTTTAAATATCTTTCCCCAACTCATTGACAACAGGAAACCTTACATGTTTGATAACTTATATGTAGTTTATAAATATCTAGATCATTCCCAAATAAGATAAATGAGTAAACTACTATTAAAAATAGTATTTTGCCTTACAACTCCATAACCATTTGTTTTTGTCTTTGAAATCTTTGGGACTCGGGACAGTAAACTACACAAACAACAGCATTTTCCCACACTTCCCATCCGATATTACTCCCTTCCTGGTGAGGCCCTCACATACACAGCAGCAGTGGGCACCTCAGAAAATGCAACAATCCCCTTCAGGTCACAGACCAGGCCCTGGTCCATCCCTACTCAGAGCAGAACACCCCGACTCTGCCCAGATCTCAGCCCTCAGGAATAGGAGGACTCAGAGTCCTGAAGTTCAATGAAGGATTCAGATTGGAATCACCTGGGGAACCTTAAATATAATTAAGGTTGGGTCTCACCCCATTTATTTGAAACTGACTCTGGTCAGGGCACAAACATGTATTTACAAAGTGCTTCTTTGATCTAATGTGAAAACTGGGTTGAGCATCAAGGATGAATGAATGGATAGTGAAAATGTGGTGTGTGTGTAGAAGGGACTATCACTCAGGCATAAAATCTTTATTTTTTTTGGCTGCACTGTGCAGCCTGGGGCATCTTAGTTCCCTGACCAGGGACTGAACCCAGGCCCTGGCAGTGCAAGCAATGAGTATCAGCTACTGGACTGCCAGGGAATTCCCTAAAACAAAGAAATATTTCCATTTGCAACAACATGGAAGGTACTAAGCTAAGTGAAAAAAGAGTCAAAGACAAATACCACATGGTTTTACTTGTCTATAGAATCTAAAAGAGAAAAAATTGCAAAATACAGTGAAAACAGACACAGAAGAAATATGTGGTTTCCAGAGTGAGGTAGAGGAGTGAATTATGTGAAGGAGTTTAAAACAGGCACCTTGACAATTACATAGTAAGTAAGTCAGGATCATGTATAATATACAGCATAAATAATAGGGTCAATGATATGGTAAGAATTTTGTTGGGGCACAGATGGCTACTAGACTTACTGTGGTAGGTCATTTCATAATGTTTGCAAAAATTAAACATTAAACATTACACCTGAAACAAAAATTGTACAGCAATATGTTTCAACTAAAATTAAAAAGATTTCCACTGTGGAGAAACACCATACTAAACTAATTAATATAGGTGGCAAGGCCCATAACCAGGGCAGTCACCTCACTTGATATCAGAAGAAAGACTTTTGAGGAAAACCACACAAATGCATGACAAAGCTGATCCAAATTTTAAGCCTGGTAGAACATAACACAATTCTTTCTAGGGAGAAACTTGACAAATGTACTGAATGTGATCAACTTTATAAAAATATATATGCCTTTGTGGTCTTGAAAGAATTAATATAATATAGAAACCATACAAGAATGTTAAGACTTTGCAGCAATTACTCAGGATACTTCACAAGGAATTCACACTAGACAGAAACATGACAAATGTAATGGGGAGATAAATCTTCACAATCCTCTCAATGGACTTAAAAAGAAGAAAACTTACAGTGGGAGGAAACTCAGTCTATTAGGTTTGAAATAACCAATCTCAGATGTTAAATTCTACAGAGAATTAAAAGTTAAAATTTCTTAAAATTCATGAGTTGATACCTGTCAAAGGATCAGACATCTGTGGAAAGATCTAATTATCTGCAGATGGTATACTGTTTATTCAATTATCTGAGGTCTCGTGAAAAGGGTCCATTAATGACCTACAACCTGAAGTTTGGAATCTGTTGATGTTATTGTTCCATTATCTGCCTTTCATTTGTCACCATGATAGTCTCAGGGAAAAGATGGGTAAGATGAAACCCTACCTATTGCATTAGGTGGGGTTTATTCATATCCATGAAACCAGGAAAAACTAGGACACTGATTTTAAGAAGCTGCTGCTGCTGCTGCTAAGTCGCTTCAGTCATGTCCGATTCTGTGCGACCCCATAGAACGGCAGCCTGCCAGGCTCCCCCGTCCCTGGGATTCTCCAGGCAAGAATACTGGAGTGAGGTGCCATTTCCTTCTCCAATGCATGAAAGTGAAAAGTGAAAGTGAAGTCACTCAGTGTGTCTGACTCTTAACGACCCCATGGACTGCAGCCCACCAGGGTCCTCCATCAATGGGATTTTCCAGGCAAGAGTACTGGAGTGGGATGCCATTGCCTTCTCCAGATTTTAAGAAGCAAGATGGTATAAATTTGAGAGCATAGGGACAGCCAGAGTAGAGATGTAAAAATATTATCTAAAATATGCTTTTGGAAAAAATAAAAAAATAAATAAAATATGCTTTGGGGACCTCCCTGGTGTGCTTCCCTGGCTCAAATGGTAAAGAATCTGCCTGTAATGTGGGAGACCTGGGTTTGATCCCTGGGTTGGGAAGATCCCCTGGAGAAGGGAATGGCAACCTACTCCAGTATTCTTGCCCGGAGAATCCCATGGACAGAGAAGCCTGGTGGACTGTAATCCATGGGGTTGCAAAGATTCGGATACGACTGAATGACTAACACACAACACACACACCTGGTGGTACAGTGGCTAAGACTCCACTCTTAGTGTAGGAGGCCAGAGTTCAATCCCTGGTCAGGGCACTAGATCCTAAATGCCAAAACTAAAAGATCCCATGTGCTGCAACTAAGACCCGCTGCGGACAAATTAATTTAAAAATAAAATATCATGTTTTTGGTGGCCATGACACCTTCTCTAGACTTGTTGTTACGAATGAGGGCCATCATTGATGATTATATGAAAGATTATTCTAGCAGATGGTCAAGAAATAGAGTAGAACTTGACACTGTGAAAGTGAGGTTTTCATACAAGTTTCATGATGGGCTACATGTGGAAGAAAAAAAAAAAGCAGGGGAACAATGGGTTTTTTTTGTTGTTTGTCTGGTTTTTAGCCGCACCTCATGGCATGTGGGATCTTAATTCCCTGACCAGGAATTGAGCCTGTACCACTGGCATTCAAAGGCACAGGCTGAACCACTGGACCACAGGAGAAGATCCTCTCTCCCTTTTAAAAGGGAATAGCTGTTATCTACCATGGTGGTGGTGACGGTGGTTTAGTCATTAAGTCATGTCCTACTCCTGTGACCCCATAGAGTGAGGCCCACCAGGCTCCTTTGTCCTTGGGATTTCTCAGGCAAGAACTAGAGTGAGTTGCCATTTCCTTCTCCAGGGAATCTTTCCTACTCAGGGATTGAACTCACATCTCCTGCACTGGCAGGTGGATTCTTTACCACTGAGCCACCAAGGAAGCCCTTTGTTGTCTACCATAGATTACGGAAAATTCGTTTTCTTTCAGAATACTGCAGACAGAGTATTACTGAAGTTAATTCAATGAAAAGAACAAGAGTAGAGAGTGCTTGACAGGGATTCAAATATGCACACTGTTTTTACATTTTCATACTATTCTGTTTTGAATGTATCACTTTCCATATCTAAATTAATGAATGAATGAAACTTCCCTGGTGGTCCAGTGGCTAAGACACTACATTCTCAATGCAGGTGGCCCAGATTCAGTCTCTGGTCAGGGAACTAGGCCCCACAAACCACAACTAAGACCCACCAAAGCCAAATAAATAAATAAAAATAAATATTAAAATAATTAATACCTGCCTGCAATGCATTAGACCCAGTTCTCCTGTGTTTCCTGCACTGGCAGGCAAATCCTTTGCCACTGAGACCCCTGGGAAGCCCCATAGCAGTTACATTACTATATAATTAATATGAGTCTAATCTTAAAATATATTTGGAAGTGATGTTAGAATATTTCCCAATTACAAGCCTCCTGTATATTTCTCACATCCAGGTAGGTGACATGGTTAAAAAGCATTTCAAAAAACAAACAAACAAAAAAAAAGCATTTCAAAATGGATTCTTTGATTCCTTGCCCTGATACTGGGATCAGAATAACTATATCAAAATTGGCAGTCCAGTGGTTAGGAATGGGCACTTTAACTGCTGAGAGTTCAGGTTCAACCCCAGGCCAGGGAACTAGGATCCTGCAAGCCACATAGAATAGCACCCCCACCCCCAAAAATATGGTGAATTATTTAAGTGTATTTAGTATCAGATAGAGCAGAAAGGAAATAAATCTATGACTCATAAAACATAAGGGCTCTAAAAAGTTTTGCTTGGCATTTCAAACATGAGGCAAAGTCACCATATGTTATGTGGAATATTATACTCTCGGTATAAAGAACAAAGTCTTTTGATATAATCTCTCCCTAACACTTTTTCCTCCTTTGTTTTTCTTTGTTCGAGAGAGAAATATTAAATTAGAAATTTCACATCTATTATTAAAATTATGGTGCCCATTTAATGCAAATGGCTAATAACATCAGAAAATAATGACTAGGATTACTGTTTCATGAAAATGAGACCAAATCTGTCATCAACAAGTGTTTTGCCTCAGCCGTCACTCTCCTTGGCCATCCAGCAGCCACACTGCTGCGAGGACACTGAAGACCAAGCGCTTACGGGGCTGAAGGGGCAGAGCGCTCATCACGCCCCATAGAGCATCTTCTGGAGCTCCCCGTTCGGTGAGAATGTAAACCTAATTCTTCCAGTTACTATTTGCCAAGTGGCCTCTCACCCATGAATAAAAACTATCCCACCCGAGAAACAGAATTACTATTTTGTCATGGGTGTAGAATGGAGCATTACTGAAAGAATCCTAAATTGAAAATGTGTATTATAGCAGGGGAAGGAGAGAGTGGAATGAATTGAGAGAGTAGCATTGAAACCTATCCATTAACATGTGTAAAACAGACAGTTAATGGGAAGTTGCTGTATAACACAGGGAGCTCAAACCCAGTGCTCTGTGACAACCTAGAGGGGTGGGGGGTAGGAGTGAGGTTCAAGAAGGAGGGGACACATGTACACTTATGGCCGATTCACGTTGTTGTATGGGAGAAACCAACACACCACTGTAAAGCAATTATCCTCCAAATAAAAATAAATTTAAAAAAAAAAGAAAATGTTGTGGATTAAAAAAACTTCATTAAGACATTTCTTCACTGATAGGTTAGATCTGTTTAGCACATGTTGGAGAAAATTCACAATGTGTGAATAAATCACACCGTGAGAATTTATGAGAAACATTCAAAATGCTTGGGTGTAATATAACAGAGTAAGGAATTTGGTGCCACAAATACAATATGATTACATGTTTAATATTAGACTATTTGACTTACTGCTCTATGAGCCTACCTATTACAGAACCCTTTGCACTGATAAAGTGCATTCACACACCTGTCAGTTGAAAATGGTTTCAATCACTGAATATCAAGCAGGAAATAAAATCAATACCCTGCCTTCAAGGAGCATATTCTATAGGGGAAAGTCACCAATAATTAAATCATATATGATGGTGTTAAGTACTATTAAGGTGTATACATGCACAAAGATGAAGTGACAGAGTGCCCTAAATTAAACAATGTGTTCAGAAAATGCTCATGTAACAAGAAGACATCTGAATAAAATCATTCATTAACTCAAAGTGTATGCCATCCAGATACAAATGGGGACCCATGAAACAAAGGATCTAAGTGGCTTCTGGCATCCTGGAACATAAGGCTTTGGCTCATTTTCCATCTCTGACCTCCAGAACCATAAGAGAATAAACTTGTGTTCCTTCAAGTCTCTCAGTTTGTGGTAACTTGTTAAAAGTAGAAACAGGAAATTTAAGGAAATAATGCACGTAGAGAATCAAAAGAATCTATACAAATTTCTAGAAAAAAGTATAATTTGCAGGTGTCAGGACATAACGTGCAAAAATATATTGTAATTTTATATGCACGCAATTTACAAATGGAAACTGAAATTAAATATAGAATACGATGTTTGCTCAATAAGAAGAAAAATGTGTAAATCTAACAAAATAAAGACTTTTATGCTTAAAACCTACAATGGGAAGGAATGAAATCAAAGACGATCCTCTATTTAGGTCATCTGAGAGAAACATACGATATTCACTGAACTTTTAATAAAACATACCAGATTAATGGACTGAAAGATACAACATGAGAAGTGATATTAAAATATCCCAAATTGACATACAAGATTAATGCACTTTCCATCAAGATTTTTGTAGATTCAAACAAGATTATTCTAAAAATAACAGAGAGGCGAAAGAACTAGCAGAGCTAAAATACCTGAAAAATACTGCAGTGGTTGGAATCGCCCCACATGACCTCAAGATTGCTAATACAGTGACAGGAATCAAGACCGTGTGGGATTCGCGGAATAACAGACGCAAAGACCGATGGAACAGAATGAGGAGACAAGAAATAGCCCTCCATCACTACAGTTTTTCCCAGATGGCACAGGGGTAAAGAATTCACCCGCCAATGCAGGAGATGCAAGAGACGCAGTTTCAATCCCTGGGTGGGGAAGATGCCCTGGAGGAGGAAATGGCAACCCACTCCAGTATTCTTGCCTGGGAAACCCCATGGACAGAGGAGCCTGGTGGGCTACAGTCCACGGGGTCACAAAGAGATAGACATGACTGAGAACACTGCACAGGACATTAACCCTTGAAGAGCACAGGTTGCAGCTAGGTGGATTCGATTATATGGGCATTTTTTCCTAATAAACACTACTACAGTACTACAGGATCTGAGGTCGGTTGAATCTGAGGATGCAGAACCACGGATATAGCAGGATAGCATTAAATTATACATGGATTTAGAACTGCTCAGGAGACTAAACCCTAACTCCCTGCCTTGTTCAAGGGTCAAGTGTACTTCCCATTACTTTTTCACAAAGGTACCCAGGCAACTCAATGAAGGAAGGCCGGTCCCACACATGTGCTCATCAATGAAATATTCATAGTACAAAGGAAAATTTCTCCATTTAAACTTTACATCTGTCAAACATCAGCAAAAAGTTAATCAATGCTCTAAAACAAATTATGGAACTTTACACTATAAGAGATTTAGGGAAAATGCTATAGAACAAAAAAACTTCAGACTCTGGAACTTGATGCAGAGTCCTTAGACATGTCACAAGAGCGTGACCCAGGGAGAATATACAAAAACCTCAGAGTGAAAAGCGTTTTTGCCCTCAACCTTCAGCCTCCTCAGTCACAGAGCAGTCATGTTACTGTAAGGTGAAGATTAAGTACTCATGGAGGTTACAGAGGCAGAGGACCCCATCACAACCCACATGGCCGCCTCTGGACTTCCTGTTAGATGAGAATGATAAACCTCTTCCTACTTTCAGTCCCTGTTCTCCAGGTGGTCTGTCACTCACAAATAAAAACTGTCCTACCTGAGCAATAAGATTACTATTTCACATCCATGGCATCTGTGAGATAACTAATAAATTCCTCTTCTTAAGGCCTGACCACAATAAAATACATTTATCTGGTTTCTATCCAGAATGAATTTTCCAGTGAAGCCTAAGATGTGGATACCTGCTAAAAGCCTTGTCGTATCACTGTATTATTAAAGTCTCTCATCAGAATGGGTCACCTGATGGTAACTCAGGCTTGACACTGAAGGATTTGCCACACTCATTATATTTGAAAGGTTTCTCTCCAGTATAAATTATCTGGCAGATCTCAAGGTATGAACTTGGGCTGAAGACTTTGAGATACTTAGTACATTTATAAAGTTTCTCTCCACTATAGATTATCTGATAGAAAATGAGGCTTGCAGGCACAAAATCTTTGGCATATTCATGACATTTGCTTAGCTTCTCCCTACTATGAAATCTCCAGTGAATTGTACGCTGTAAATTTTGAATGAAGACTTATCCACATATGTCACACTTACATAGTTTCTTTCATGTATAAATTATCCGATACTTAGTGAGGGTTGAGAACTCAGTAAAGGCATTTCAAGTTCATTACAGCTGAAAGCCTTCTCTACGTTATGTATTCTCTGATGAACTGCAAAAAGTGAATTTCGACTGAAGACCTCCCCACACTCATGACACTTGTAAGGTTTCTCTCCCGTGTGAATTCTCTGATGCTTTCCAAGGTTTGGCTTTTGAGAAAACAACCTGCCACACTCATTACATTTGAAAGGTTTCTCTCCAGTATGAATTCTTTGATGACTTTCAAGATTTGAATTTCGACTGAAGACCTTCCCACACTCATTACATTTGTAAGACTTTTCTTCAATATGAACTCTCTGATGCTTTGTAAGGTATGCTCTTTGATTAAAAAATTTGCCACACTCATTACATTTGTAAGGTTTTTCACCAGTATGAATTCTCTGATGACTTACAAGATTCGAATTTTGACTGAAGACCTTGCCACACACATTACAGTTATAAGGTTTCTCTCCAGTATGAATTCTTTGATGACTTGCAAGATTTGAATACTGATTAAAGACCTTGCCACAATCATCACACTTGTAAGGTTTCTCCCCAGTATGAATTCTCTGATGTCTTCCAAGATGTGAATTTTGACGGAAGACCTTACCACACTCATTACATTTGTAAGGTTTCTCTCCGTTGTGAATTCTCTGATGAATTCTAAGGCATGAATTTTGACTAAAGACTTTGCCACATACATCACACTCACATAATTTCATGCCTGTATGGATTACCTCATGTGTGGAGAGGTGAGAGCCACGAATAAAGGTTTTGCCACACTCATTGCATCGGTAAGGTCTCTCTCCGGTATGAATTCTTTGATGACGTTTAAGGGAGGAATTTTGACTACAGACTTTGCTACATACATCACATTTATACACTTTCTCTCCTGCATGCCTCATCTGATGTCTACGGAGGGATGAGCCATGATTAAAGGTTTTACCACACTCATCACATTTGTAAGTTTTCGCATGAGTGTGAGTTGTCCAATGACTTACAAGGTGTGACTTTAGACGAAAAACATTGCCACATATACCACACTTATATAATTTCTCTCCTGTATGGATTAGAAGGTGTCTACTGAGGGAGGAGCCATAATTAAAGGATTTACCACACTCGTGACATTTGTAAATATTTTTCTTAAATATAGGCAGTTCATCCTGAAAGCTTAACACAACTCTATTTTTAATTGGCTTCTTTCCTGCCATCCACCTACCTTGTCGATCTCTTCTGTGAGTTACATTTTCCTTATATATTACAGGCATTCCTTTGTAATTTCTTTCATCATTCTTCCACTGACACCCAAAGTCATCTTCCTGGATTTCCGTGAAGCAAAAATATTTCATTTCAGGGCTTTCTTGTCTTTCCAATGTCACTGTTTGGAATGCATCTCCTCTATCACTACTTGCTATTGGTTGTAATTTTCTGACCACATGTATATGAGAGATATCTACAAGATACAAAGAACCATAAGGTGTATTATTCAGTACAACTCATGAATAAAAGTGTAATGTTGAATATATGACATTAAACCAAAGGTAGGGAACTGCCTGGCAGTCCAGTGGTTAGGGCTCTGTGCTCTCACTGCAAGGGTGATGGGTTCGATCCCCAGTCAGGGATCGAAGATGCTGCATAGCATGGTCAAAATAAAATAAAACAAACCAAAAGTACTACTTATGCCCAATAAGGTTATGAAACTTCCAAATCATGACCTTAAAAATTTTAGGAACACTAAAGAAAGAGTGATTATATGTGATTATATGTCAGGTGAGTATGACATGGTTGGATACCATCACCGATTCAATGGACATGACCTTGGGCAAACTCCAAGAGATAGTGAGGGACAGGAAGGCCTGGCATGCTGCAGTCCATAGGGTTACAAAGAGTCAGAGCACAACTTAGAGACCGAACAATGACAACAATGACAGCTGAGCTCTAACACCCTGTGACAAAAACATTCACACGAGACAAATGTAGGTTAACTCTCAAAGGAAGACTATTTTGTCACTATGACACCAAAGCATATACCAGTTAACAATACATAAATATTATACTGTACATATATTCTGTATTCTATGCCATACAAATAAACGCTAAAGACCACACAATCCACTGTAATGTACATGCTGCTGCTGCTGCTAAGTCACTTCAGTCGTGTCCGACTCTGTATGATCCCATAGACGGCAGCCCATCCCAGGCTCTGCCATCCCTGGGATTCTCCAGGCAAGAATACTGGAGTGGGTTGCCATTTCCTTCTCCAATGAATGAAAGTGAAAAGGGAAAGTGAAGTCACTCAGTCATGTCCGACCCTCAGCAACCCCATGGACTGCAGCCTTCCAGGCTCCTCCGTCCATGGGATTTTCCAGGCAAGAGTACTGGAGTGGGGTGCCATGTACATAACCCAAAAGAAACTTATCCAATGAACAACTAACAGGTAGTATGGAATTACAAAATTACAGCATATAAAAATGGAAGAATTTGTTAACACAATTTTTCACCAAAAAATTTTCTGAATATCTGCTATAGAGCTATGTATCCATAAAGAATATGCATTTTACAACATTAACAAATGGTACATGTCAGTTGTACTCTATAATAAAAGCTGACAAACCATCATACATTAATCACAATTAAGAATTAACCAATAAAATATTCTAGAGTTTATAACCTAACAGCAAATAAATAAAGTCATTCCCAGCCTTCACAGAACACTTAAACCTCTCCAGTTCATTGGCTCTAAAAAGATATGTAATAAAGAGCAATTTGTAAATTTATCAACTAGGGTCAGACACAATGTTGACTAGCACAAACTGGAGATGAAAAGCATACAAGATGTGATACAAAATAGTATTAGAATAAACATGACAGAATATTAATATAACTATTTATAAAAAGTAACTTTTCAGGCGTCCTGGTGGCTCAGTGGTGAACAATCCGCCTGCCAATGCAGGAGATGTGGGTTTCACCCCTGATCCAGGACGATTCCACATTCCTCAGAGCAACTAGTCTGTGTGCCACAACTACTGAACCTGTGCTCCAGAGCCTGGAAGCTGCAACTGCCAAAGCTTGCACACCCTAGAGCCCTGCTCCACAACAAGAGAAGCCACAACATGAGAAGGCCGCACACAGCAGCTGGCGAGTGGCCCCTGCCCTCCACATCTAGAGAACAAGCACAGGAAGCAATGAACAGTCAGCACAGCCAAAAATAAATACATACTTTTTTTTAAGGCAACTTTTCAATCATGATTATAAAACATGCAAGAGTCTAAGCCATCAAAGAACACTAATTTGTTTCAAAAAGCTTGTTTTTAAAGGTTTAAAAGGCATGAGGTAAATCAACACAAGTTTTCAAATCACAGGTTTGACTCACAGATTTCTATGCATGACCACAATTGATACAGAAAGTACTGAGAGACACAGGATTTGAACCGGAACTTCCAAATAACAACAACATATTCTAAAGGATGACTGCTCACCCCAGCAGTACAGATTACAAAATATTAAAACAAATACCAGGAGTTTAAAAAGAGTATTCCAAGGGAGACACAAAAGAAGTCAGCCATGTAACTAATAATGTTATTTAGCCACCCTTCCTGAAAATGGTTTTTCTAAGTCTTCACAGGTGCACGTAGTGATTTTGGTCATGTCATGAGAAAGTCGTACAACAGAAAAAGAGGGACCATTTTTACACTGAGTGATGTGGAAGGTGGAGCGATGAGTGAAGGAGTGCTGGGGAAACTGGGATGAAAAATAATGATTTAAATATGCAGGCAAATGACAGTCTTCCCATCCGCATAAAAGTACCATGTGAAGAAAGGTCCAGATTGAGAAATGGCATGAGTGGAGCACAAGGTACATGCCTATGTGGGAGCACAGCTAGTGACTGTATATCTAGATGAACATAACTGAACCAGAGAGCAGCCAAGATGGCGGAGCAGTCGCATCCTATGCTCACCTCCTCTCATGAGCACAATCATCTCACTTTCTTTCCCGAGCACCAAAATCACAATAATCTGCGTTATGACCATCACTGACAAAGACTGAGATCTACCAGGAAATATCTGCTACAACTAAAGCCATAAAGAAAGAACCCCAACAACACAGGAGGCATGGGGCGGACCCATGGTACAATCAAATCTCATACTCTGTGTGGGTGACAAACTGGAGAATAATTACATACGCAGTTTCTCCCACAGAAGCTCCACATCAGACCCTCCAAACCAGGGGTCCGACATCAGGAAGAGGAGAATGTGAATCAAGTTTTCCTGGAATAAACTCCTACATCATTTCCTCTGGCTCATAGAGGATGGTCATTAGTATCTGGAAACAAGATTGACACCATGTCCTTGAGATGAGCTTTCACGACAGTCCTCAAAGCCAAGAAAAGAAAACAAACAATGGGGAAAGACTCATCACTGAGGCTCTCATGATACTTTCTATCTCAAATCCTACAACATGCTGACCAATCTACTAAGTAGCTTCGAGTGGTGACTTAGTACATAGCAGGAAAATATTAAAAAATTGAAGGAAAAGCATTCTCCATCAAAAACTTTCTGTTAGTAAATTCACCCCAGAGAGTCCATCTGGAGCTGTCTACTACAAGTGGATTATCACAGTAACGAAACTGGATAAAATTATAGACTCTAGGAATATCTATTTCAAAAGCAAGTTTCACACTCAAGATTATAAACTTTTCTACTTGAAGGCAAGAATGTGCTAGTTATTTTTGTATTTCTCCCAGAGCCTAATGAAAGCCAATAAAATAATTAATCTATTTATTTATTGCTTATTTAATCACACACACACACAAAATCCCTCAAGTTTCAAAAGGTAAAATTTACGCAAAGGTAGAAGAATATGGAATCAGGAGAGTATACTGATTAGGTACAGCTATAGAAGAGCCATAAAAGAGTGGAAAAAATACAAAATTTGGTGAAGAGATGAAACCATGCACTCAACCCAAGATGCCAAACCAATAGCTTGAAAGATACACATATTTCCCCCATGAGGAACTAGGAAGTAAAAGAAGAGGATCTCTTTGTCCACTGTCTTTGTAGTTTTGCCATGTAAAAATTAAGCGAGACCCAATCTACCTCCCTGTTTCACACATCCCTGAAGTGTGTGGCAAAAATCAGAACAAAAGAAATGGCTGCGAAATCTAAACAAGCGGAGGGGGCTTGAGACAACAGCTCCCTGAAGGTGCCACATGGAATCAAAAAGCATGTGCTTTTGATTTTGATCAAATGCCTTCCCATCTTCTGATTAGATCTTTTAAGAACACAAATCGGGATGAAAGAGAGAAAAGCCCAGGGAGTGAGTCTGGAAGCATCAACTCTTATTTATGTAGACTTAGAACTGAGCATCCAATGAAATTGAGTCCAGAGAGAGAAGGGAAAGGGTAAAAGACCCTTTTAAAGCAACCCTCTTCACGGTGCTCAAAGTCAACCAACTACTGGTTCACAGGGACCAGACGGCAGGGTGTAGATCATGATGAAGACTTTGCTTTTGTTTCTGGCGGGGCATGCACCAGAGGGTGAAAGAATACACTCTACATGCTGAAGAACAGAATGATAACCCAGGCGTAAGAAAAATGTGCTCTCAGCATTCACAATAAACAAACTTCTGTTTTCTGAAAAGAAATCTCCCACGTGGGTAGAGTTACCCAAAGACCAGTAATACTGCCATTTCCTCTCTGCCCTTCTGAGATCTAAGCTGTGTTCAGACTTCTGATACATTCCTATCCTCGTGGTGATTTGCTCTTTTCACGTCACTCTTCACAGGCTAGGGCTGTTCCTCTTGTTCCAAGATGGAAATAATATTCTGATCAGAAACAGAAATTTCTGCTTCTCAAAAGAATGAAATGTGAAGAGCTGGGGCTTTTCTAGCTCTTTGTTCAGGTGAGGAGTGAGGACATTGAACACAGGTCTGAAAAACCCTATCATAGGTTGGTCCATCACTTGCCTCCTACTGAATGCAGAGGAAACAGTGTAATATTCAGATAATGAGCTCTCTTCCAAGAAGTAGTGGAGCAAAAGCATAGGGGCAGAAAAAAAAGAGAATTTGATATTTTAAAAGTTTGCCCTCAGCCCTATAAATACTTAAGCTCTGGAACAATGCCTGATGTATCATGAAATGGATTAATTATTTGCAGAAAAGCTAAGCTTAAACTCATGATACCACATCATGAAATTTTTCATGTCTGAATCAACAGGGATTTCAGATCAATCAAGCAAAACAGGGGCTCCCAAGGGGCACAGAAGAGAAATGCAATGATACCCAAGGACAGATTCCAATTTCTGAAGCGAAGTGATCCTCACCCACAGAGATCAGGTTCCTGAGGGTCTCCACCATCACATCCATGTAAAAGGCCCTCTGAGCAGGGTCCAGGCATTCCCACTCCTCCTGAGAGAATTCTACAGCAACATCCTTGAAGGTCAACTGTTCCTGAAAAAAAAACATCTCATCAAAGGGCCATGAAGAGAGTTATTTTTGCACAAAATGAGAAGACGACAGAGGAGTAAGGATCCGTTTAATCGAAGTATGTATTCTGACAGATCCAGGTAAAGGTATCTGGAGCAAATTATGCATCCATAATTTTAATTTCTTATCCCTTTTCATAGAGATTATGATAGCCTCCATACAAAGTAGGCTGTTCACTTTTTCTGGACAACACACAAACAACCTAGAAATAAAATCCAATAACAGGTGGTCTATGCAGAAATGTTACCTATTATGTTTTATACACCATGTGATATTCAATATCTAGATGAGCTACACCACCAGTGGGATCTTCAGAGATGACAAAGTCCACAGTAGCTTTACAGAAGGGTCAAAATCTGCAATTACGACGATTACAAGAGCAATGACTCGAAGTGTTTGAACACTTCCTATATACCAAATTTCATTCTTTTTTTTTTTTTTTTTTTACAAAAAACTAGAGAAATGTAATACCAAATGACATTACAGTTGTGCTTTATACTCTTTTAAGACAAACCTTCCAAATATGACAGTGTTGCTGTTGCTGCTGCTAAGTCGCTTCAGTCATGTCCGACTCTGTGGGACCCCACAGACAGCAGCCCACCAGGCTCCCCCATCCCTGGGATTCTCCAGGCAAGAACACTGGAGTGGGTTGCCATTTCCTTCTCCAGCAAATTTCATTCTTAATAAATTGTTTACATGTATGAAATTGCTATAAACATAACAGCTCATCAGAGATGATCTCTTCCCATGCTACAGAGGAGAATACTGTGCCAGACACACTTGGAGACACTTGACTCGGGTCATGAAACTCAACAGCAATATCAGAACTCAGAGGGCTGGCCTCTGGAATTGAAGCTAAAGAATCAAACAGTTGAATAAGAGAAAAAACAGTATTAAAGGCACACTGACAGAGGATTCACTGAGAAAATCTGAAAGAAGTTCATGGTGAACAACATGGAAGAGCATAGAAGATCATCATATATGTGGGCTCACACACAGACACATAAGATGTTGTAGTCTTATTCTATTTAAACCATTAACATGATACTCCAAAAAAATTTTTTGAGGTCAAGGATTATATTTAAGATATAATTTCAAGTGTAAAGATAGGTTTTAAATATGATGTTTTTATCAAAACCATGGACTTGTACTTCCATGTACTCACACACACACATGTAAACACACAATTACTTGGAAAGACAGGAGTTCCCTGATGGTCCAGTGGTTAGGATTCGGTGATTTCACTGCCATGGCCCTGGGTTCAATCTCTCATCGGGAAACTAAAATCCCACAAGTGGCTTGGCTTGGTCAAAATTTAAAAAAAAAAAAAAAGATATAAACATTCAACTAGGAGGCTTTTCTTCTCAAACCAGGAAGAAGGCAAGGATACACACTTCTGTACTACTGTCCACCAAAGTACAGAAAGCCCTTATCAGAGACATTAGACAAGAAAAAGAAATCAAACTTATCCAAACTGCAAAAAGTAAAATTATCTTTTTTTGTAGATGACAACTTTTATGTGTAAAAATAGTACAGATTTCACAAGGATATTGCTACATCAAAAAATAACTCTAAAAAAGTTGCAGGATACAAAAGTCCATGTGCAAAAATCAGCTAAATTTCTATACATGATGGTAGTGGTGGTTTAGATTTCTGTGTGCTCAGTCCCTCAGTTGTGTCTGAGTCCTGTGACCCCATGGACTATAGCCCACCAGGTTTCTCTGTCCATGAGATTTCCCAGGCAAGAATACTGGACTGGGTTGCCATTTCCTTCTCCAGGGGATCTTCCCAATCCAAGGATAAAATCCAGGTCTCCCGCATTGCAGGAAGATTCTTTACCGAGTGCAGTACCAGGGAAGCATATACACAGTGAACAACGTCAAAAGAAAATTTTAAAAGAATCCTATTTCTAAAGCACCATAAGAATACAACACTTCATAAGAAATCCAACAAAGAGGTGAAAAACTTGTATACTGAAAACTATCAAACATTACTATAAGTTATACAAGGAGATACAAATAAACTGACATCCTACACTCTTGGATTGAAAGACTAAATATTCTTAAAATGAACTTATTACCCCAGGTGTTTCACAGATTCAATCTAATCCCTATCAAAAGTCAAATGGCAATTTTGGTAGAAAATGTAAGTTATTACACTAAAATTCATAGGGAATCTCCAAGAATCCCAAATTGCCAAAGAAGAAACGAAAGAACCCTTATAGATTTCAAAACATATTACAAAGTAATCAAGATGGTGTGGTACTGGCATAAACACAGATACATAAAGCAGTGCAAGAGAACAGAATGCTCAGAATTGCAATATATCTGACACACAGCATCTGTTAATGTTGTAAAATGCTTTCTCTCAGTGGGTACATGTGGATATATAATGTGTATTAAGATAAATATTTTGTTTTCTTAGAAGTTGTTTTATTTTCTCAGTTTTACAATGGTTTTGCAATTCTAAACTACAAGTTATTTAGATTATTTATTAGATAAGCTTATTTTGGATTATTTAGCATTACAATCGGAGAAGGCAATGGCAACCCACTCCAGTACTCTTGCCTGAAAAATCTCATGAACAGAGGAGCCTTGTAGGCTGCAGTCCATGGGGTCCCTAAGAGTCGGGCACAACTGAGCGATTTCACTTTCACTTTTCACTTGCATGCATTGGAGAAGGAAATGGCAACCCACTCCAGTATTCTTGCCTGGAGAATCCCAGGAACAGAGTAGCCTAGTGGGCTGCCGTCTATGGGGTCACACAGAGTCGGACACAACTAAAGCAACTTAGAAGCAAAATGCATTTTCAGTGGTGTCAGGACCACAGAATAGAAGGAAGACAGTCTCAGTAATAAACGGTGCCGGGAAACTGGGTATCTACCAATAAAAGTATAAAGCTGGAACCTCACCTGTATCNGTAACTGTTTTGACTGCTCTCTGTCTCTCCTCTTACCTGTAAGGTTCCTTATATAGGGACTCTTGGGTGTTACTCACTTCTTTTAGTATCAGCACCTAGTGCAGGCCTGGCACGCAGTAGCCCTTTGGTGAACTTTGAATCAGCGGATGAATAACTGTTAGAGGATGGCATATGCTAAGCACTTAAGTACAGCACAGCATTGGGGTGGGCGTGAGTGCAGGTAGAGGCCGCAGCATCACAGCAAGCTGAGAAGTCAGATAGATGAAGTGAGAAATTACCAGTGTTAGAAGAAACAGCATAAGCAAAGACTTGGAGGTAGATAGGTGGTAGAACTGGTTCAGCGTGGGATACGGCTGGACTGAAGTAGCTGAGCCAGGGGAGGCCTAATCAGAGGACTCAGCGTGCGAGGTGGAGAGCAGAAAGTAGGGACATCTTAGAGGAAGTGTGCCTTGGCTGCATGGAGCTTAGGAGTTACAATGGAGCCACCAGTCTTTCCAGAACTTCCCATCTTTTGTAGATAGCATCTGTCGAGGAGGTTCAAGGTGGGAAGGTTGAGATTATAATGCTTTTACCCAGCTTTTTACCCATATATTCTCCAGCCCCCAGAGTGTGAAAGGCCGGAATGACACCTTTTACCTGACGCCCGAGCCGGTGGTGGCCCCCAACAGCCCGATCTGGTACTCAGTCCAGCCTATCAGCAGAGAGCAGATGGGGCAGATGCTGACTCGGATCCTGGTGATACGAGAAATTCAGGAGGCCATTGCGGTGGCCAGCGCCAGCACCATGCACTGAGAGACCCCTCAGCCATGGTGCATGGGAGACCATCCAGGAAAAAAGCGGACAGACTCACACTAAAGAAGAGGCCTCCATTTTTTTTCTTTTCTTTTTTTATTGGTGTAGTTATGAAGCCTTTCAGACTGCTTCTGTTTCAAATGTAAAAGGAAACTTTGCCCCCTTGTGCATCTTCATAAACCTGCTGTGGGGACGACTCAGCCCATAGGGGCTCAGGGTTTCCTGAGAGCCAGATGTCCTGGAAAGTTGCTGGCTGACTTTTTTGTGTGTGGGGGGCCTGAGGAAAGGGCTTGGACTGTTAGGAGAAATGTGGCCCCTTCCCTTCCTCCAGAAAGATGGAATTAATGATGGATGGACCAGGGAATCTCCCCAGCTGGCTTCCACTCTGACTGGCAGACTTCGCTGACCACGGGGGAGCCGCGGTCTTTTCTTTCTTCATGCTCAGACACAAACCTAGCATCTTAATGGAAGGAAAATGAGGGGAACTTCAATTATGATTTATTAAAGACAATTTCTATTACACCCTCCTTTATGACAAGTGACATTTTAGATGTTAAAGTAAAAACTTTACCATGCCTTTTTTTTCCCCCCACCCCGGCCTAACACTGAGGCCTTAAACCTGAGGCTTCTGTGCCTGATGGAATTCTTGTAACATACACTTGTGTATCATATAAAGATACCACTCTGTTTCTCTTATGTATTCTTAATCTAGTTGTTTATTAAGAATGACAAGCACGTCTTTTCAACATGCTAGTGAACAACGCCTCTTTATTTGGGAGGAGTCTGGCGGGACAGTGGAAGCCAAGCCTTGCCTGTTAATTGCTCAGGTCAAGGTCCTCCGGGAGGGGGTTGCGACGGGAAACAGTCAAACTCCCGGGCGACTCGGTTAGGGCGTACTGTGCGCATGCGCTCCCCCCGCCAGCCCCGCCCTAGAGGCCAATGGGCTCCGCCTTTGCGTGCTGCGTCCTGACGTAAGCGACGCGCATGGCGCAGTGACGATATCGGTGAGTTTATATTCGCGCGGCCCAGAAGGCAGAGGCCTCTGCGGCGCCGTCCTCGGAGACACGCGGCTTTTCCCCGCCTAGCCATGGCCGACTACCTGATAAGCGGGGGCACGTCATACGTGCCGGACGACGGGCTCACCGCACAGCAGCTGTTCAACTGCGGGGACGGCCTCACCTACAATGACTTTCTCCTTCTCCCCGGGTACATCGACTTCACTGCAGACCAAGTGGACCTGACCTCTGCTCTGACTAAAAAGATCACTCTGAAGACCCCACTGGTTTCCTCACCCATGGACACAGTCACAGAGGCTGGGATGGCCATAGCAATGGCGCTTACAGGTGGTATTGGCTTCATTCATCACAATTGTACACCAGAATTCCAGGCCAATGAAGTTCGGAAAGTGAAGAAATATGAGCAGGGATTCATCACAGACCCTGTGGTCCTCAGTCCCAGGGATCGCGTGAGGGATGTCTTTGAAGCCAAGGCCCGGCATGGCTTCTGTGGTATCCCCATCACTGACACAGGCCGGATGGGAAGCCGCCTGGTGGGCATCATCTCCTCAAGGGACATTGATTTTCTCAAGGAGGAGGAGCATGACCGGCTTTTGGGAGAGATCATGACAAAGAGGGACGAATTGGTGGTAGTCCCTGCAGGCATCACATTGAAGGAAGCAAATGAAATTCTGCAACGTAGCAAGAAGGGAAAGTTACCCATTGTAAATGAAAATGATGAGCTGGTGGCCATCATTGCCCGGACAGACCTGAAGAAAAACCGAGATTACCCACTGGCCTCCAAAGATGCCAAGAAGCAGCTGCTGTGTGGAGCAGCCATTGGCACTCATGAGGATGACAAGTATCGGCTAGACTTGCTGTCCCAGGCCGGCGTGGACGTAGTGGTTTTGGACTCTTCCCAAGGAAACTCCATCTTCCAGATCAACATGATCAAGTATATCAAAGAGAAATATCCCAGTCTCCAAGTCATCGGAGGCAATGTGGTCACGGCTGCTCAGGCCAAGAACCTCATTGATGCTGGTGTAGATGCCCTGCGGGTGGGAATGGGCAGCGGCTCCATCTGCATCACTCAGGAAGTGCTGGCCTGCGGGCGGCCCCAAGCAACAGCTGTTTACAAGGTGTCAGAATACGCGCGGCGTTTCGGTGTTCCTGTCATTGCTGATGGAGGAATCCAAAATGTGGGCCATATTGCCAAAGCTTTGGCCCTTGGAGCCTCCACAGGTGAGACCCAACACTCAGAAAGCCTGGTGGGACTCCTTTCCTAATGCCATTCAGGGTCTTCCCGCAGCACTCCTTCTGTCCATAGTTATGATGGGCTCCCTCCTGGCTGCTACCACTGAGGCCCCTGGCGAGTATTTCTTCTCTGATGGAATCCGGCTAAAGAAATACCGTGGAATGGGTTCTCTCGATGCTATGGACAAACATCTCAGCAGCCAGAACCGATATTTCAGGTGGGACAGGCAGGTCAGTTACCCCATGCTAATCTTGCACCAGCATCATCATCCATGTTTTGACTTTGCCCGTGTTTCCCTGCCTCTCCCTGCAGTGAAGCAGACAAAATCAAAGTGGCCCAGGGGGTGTCTGGGGCTGTTCAGGATAAAGGATCCATCCACAAATTTGTTCCCTACCTGATTGCTGGCATCCAGCACTCCTGCCAGGATATTGGTGCTAAGAGTCTGACCCAAGTCCGAGCCATGATGTATTCTGGGGAGCTCAAGTTTGAGAAGAGAACATCCTCAGCCCAGGTGGAAGGTGGTGTCCACAGCCTCCATTCGTATGAGAAGCGTCTTTTCTGAAAAGGGATTACACAGCACACCNTCTTTTTACATTGTTTTAAATTTTATTGTTTCTCTTTTTGCTGTGTTTTAATTATTTCCCTCTTTAAAACCAACTCTACAGTGACATACAAGAGCTATATAAACAGCTCTTCATGCAATCACATACATAACTGTATAAGTTTAAGGTATACAGCAAACTAGTCTGATTTCCCTATATTGTGAAATGATTACCACAGTACGTTTAACTAGCATCCATCATTTAAGATGGATAAGATAAACAGAGAAATGGAAAAAAGGGAAATTTTTTTTCTTTTGATGAGAAGTGCTTTATTTGGTAAAATAATTATTCTGTTCCACACTCAAATGCTTTTGAGAAAAGCTTGTTTACATCATAATATAATTAAGTCAATCATAAGTAAATATAATGCAATATCAAGTTCATTATATGTTCACTCTGAGAGTAATTAATATTTACCTTTTTTTCTTAAGCCGTAGTGTATTTTACATCTTGGTGTTCTATTGCTGAGAGTTCTATCAAATCTGGTTAACAGAGCCTGTAAAATATACAGTATTCAGAAGACATTGGGATTTATTTTCATCTAAAGAATATTAACTTTGCTATATTTCTGAGGGCATTTATTGGGGAAGTATATTCTGTTTAATATAAACCCTAAAGAAAGCAAAACTAGATTATCAACCATCTGATAACTTCATATCTACCCTCAATATTTTGATGGCAACATGTCATTAAACATCTACTTAGAAAGTAGATTTTCCCACATCCCTACAGGTGGAAGATTTCATCCATAGAAAAAATGGCAATCAATTGACATGATGTTTACATAGAGATATTAGCACTTGGGGGCTTCCCAGGTGGCACTAGTGGTAAAGAATATGCCTAATAATGCAGTGGGTGTAAGAGACTTGGGTTTGATCCCTGGGTGGGAAAAATCCCCTGGAAAAAGAAATGACAACCCAATCCAGTATTCTTGCCTCAGCACTCCCATGGACAGAGGATCCTGGGGGGCTACAGTCCATGGGGTTGCAAAGAGCTGGACGCAACTAAACAACAACAAAATTTCAATGCATTTTGTATATTGTTTTTGTGTTCTGACATCTTGAAAATCATACCTTCCCTTGAATATTTTGTATCAAAATCCTTTTGATTTTCTACATACACCATTTCATTAAATTTCTTATTGGTGTTGTAACAAATTACCACAAAGCGACTGCTTGAAAACAAAACGGATTTATTCTCTTGAATTCTGGAGTCCAGAATTATAAAATGATTTAAAGCACTACCCAGGTAAGAATTGTTTTGTTTACTTTCGTGGGTTTCAGAAGCCATGCCATCCTTTGGCTCATGACTCTTTCAGTTAATTAACGATTTTGTTCAAATATCTCTTTATCATATCAGCATTTCGTAAACAAATTTTTTAAATTACAACACACTCTCGCTCTATCATTGTACCCATACACTTTCATGGTACAAATCACCATTGTAGCTTTTTCTAAGACAATTTTTAATGTTTATCTTTGACCCCTCTGAGGCATGTGGCAATCTTAGTTCCCCAACAAAGAATGGAAGCTATGTCCCCTGCATTGGAAGTGCAGAGTCTTAACCACTGGACCACCACAGGGAAGTCCCACTATCTTATCCCATTTAATTATTGTGACCTACCAATATAGAATATGAGCTACATAAAGGCAGTGCATTGATTTTGCTTCCTGATATATCGTCCATGGTTGAAATCATTCTAGAGTGACAATAAATGAGTACACTCTATCAGTGCAAAGAACGTTCTCATAAGTCAGTATATCAAATCCTCAAGTAAATCTATAATATCTGGGACTTCTGAGGCGGTCCAGTGGATAAGAATCCACACTTTTAATGCAGAGGGCATAGGTTGGATGGCCAGATCCCTGGTCAGGGAAATAAGATACCTTCGGGCATGACCAAACGAAAACAACAAAATCCGAAACATGTAATATTTGTGGCAGCTGATTCCTTACCCTGGTAACATTTCAACCATTTTTCCTGAACATTTGTCATACATTCTCCTGCCTTACTTTGTTCACACATTGTGTTTTTAGGCAACGTGTGGTCAACATCTAACTCATCAACAAAGGTGTGTTTTCATGAAGCTTTCGAAAGCCATAAATTTTTAAGTTCTGGCTCTGAAAGGCTCTATTTCGCCCTTATACTATCAAAAAATAAAACCAGGGCTTCCCAGGTGGCTTAGCTGGTGAAGAACCCACCTGCAATGCAGGAGGCCTGGGTTGGGAAGGTCCTCCGGAGAAGGGAAAGGCTACCCTCTCCAGTTGTAATTTTTTAGGGACTTCCCTGGTGACTCAGACGGTAGAGTCTGCCTGAAGTGCGGGAGACTTGGGTTTGATCCTTGGGTCAGGAAGATCCCCTGGAGAAGGAAATGGCAACCCACTCCAGTATTCTTGCCTGGAAAATCCCATGGATGGAGGAGTCTGGCAGGCTAAAGTCCATGGGGTCACAAAGAGTCAGACACACTGAATGACGTCACTAAATGAAGTAGGAGGTTTATCATTCTCACTTGAAAAGAAGCCCAGAATGTGCTGGGTGGTGGCGGGATGGATCCTCTGTCCTTTCTACTTCTGTGAGCATGAGCACTTAGTCTTCACGTTTCTTGCAGCAACATGACTTTTGTATGACTAAGAAGGGTGAATGCTAAGAAGCAAAACCCTTTTAATTTTCAGATTTTGTCTAATTTTTATGGAAACAAAAATCTCACGTTTTTTTCCAAATATAAGCTAGCTGTCTTAAATGACCACCATAATTTTAATAAGAATGAGAATTTCTGAATTTCATATTTCTACCTCAAGAACAGAGAAAAGTAATGGGAAAAAGATGTTAGGAACAGATTTGTCAACTTTCTCCGATGTTTATCTTGAGAGTATAATATTCCATGTGCCACATGGCCACTCTGCCCAGTGATGCAAATGAGAAGCTAAAATTAGTACCTCAGGGCTTTTCAACTTATAGATTTGTTTCCTTTCTGCTGTCTGTGATAAGAAGTCCATGGAATTCTCCAGACCAGAATACTGGAGTGGAATTCCACTCCTCTCACACACTAGCAAAGTAATGCTCAAAATTCTCCAAGCCAGGCTTCAACAGGATGTGAACCGTGAACTTCCAGATGCTCAAGCTGGATTTAGAAAAGGCAGAGGAACCAGAGATCAAATTGCCAGCATCCGCTGGATCACTGAAAAAGCTAAAGAGTTACAGAAAAACATCTACTTCTGCTTTATTGACTATGCCAAAGCCTTTGTCTGTGTGGATCACAACAAACTCTAGAAAATTCTTTAAGAGATGGGAATATCAGACCACCTGACCTACTTCCTGAGACATCAGTATGCAGGTCAAGAGCAACAGTTAGAACTGGATGTGGAACAACAGACTGGTTCCAAATCGGGAAAGGAGTACATCAAGACTGTATATTGTCACCCTGCTTATTTAACTTATATGTAGAGTACATCATGGGAAATGCTGGACTGGATGAAGCACAAGCTAGAATCAAGATTGCCAGGAGAAATATCAATAATCTCAGATATGCAGATGACATCACCCTTATGGCAGAAATTGAAGAACTAAAGAGCCTCTTGATAAAAGTGAAAGAGGAGAGTGAAAAATTTGGCTTAAAACTCAACATTCAGAAAACTAAAATCATGGCATCCAGTCCCATCACTTCATGGCAAATAGATGGGGAAACAGTGACAGACTTTATTTTGGAGGGATCCAAAACCACTGCAGATGGTGACTGCTGTCATGAAATTAAAAGACGTTTGCTCCTCGGAAGAAAAGTTATGACCGACCTAGACAGCATATTAAAAAGCATAGACATGACTTTGCCAACAAAGGTCCGTCTAGTCAAGGCTATGGCTTTTCCAGTGGTCATGTATGGATGTGAGAGTTGGACTATAAAGAAAGCTGAATGCTGAAGAATTGATGCTTTTGATCTGTGGTGTTGGAGAAGACTCTTGAGAGTCCCTTGGACTACAAGGAGATCCAACCAGTCCATTCTGAAGGAAATCAGTCCTGAATATTCATTGAAAGGTCTGATGCTGAAGCTGAAACTCCAATACTTTTGGCCACCTGATGAGAAGAACTGACTCATTTGAAAAGACCCTGATGCAGGGAAAGATTGAAGGTGGGAGGAGAAGGGGACAACAGGGGATGAGATGGTTGGATGGCATCACCACCTCAATGGACGTGAGTTTGAGTAAATTCCGGGAGTTGGTGATGGGCCCGGCATCCTGCAGTCCATGGAGTCGCAAAGAGTCAGAAACAACTGAGTGACTTAAGTGAACACACACCTGTATACTGCTGCTGCTGCTAAGTCACTTCAGTCGTGTCCAACACTGCGACCCCATAGACGGCAGCCCACCAAGCTCCCCCATCCCTGGGATTCTCCAGGTAAGAACACTGGAGTGGGTTGCTGTTTCCTTCTCCAATGCATGAAAGTGAAAAGTGAAAGTGAAGTCGCTCAGTCGTGTGTCCAACTCTTCGAGACTCCATGGACTGCGGCCTACCAGGCTCCTCCGCCCATGGGATTTTCCAGGCAAGAGTACTGGAGCAG
Organism: Redunca redunca; assembly: GCA_006410935.1. Classification (NCBI taxonomy): domain Eukaryota; kingdom Metazoa; phylum Chordata; class Mammalia; order Artiodactyla; family Bovidae; genus Redunca; species Redunca redunca. The sequence goes on along the minus strand of SJYQ01000711.1, from coordinate 172,060 downwards.
GGTGCCATTGCCTTCTCTGATGCACCTGTATGTCCTTCCCTAGTTTCTCAGTCTCTGCATTAAGGCTAGACCATGAGACCAATTTTGCTAAATATCTTTGTATGGAAGTAGTTCATTACTCATCTGAATAGCAAAATCCACAATTCTTACCCATCACTGTGTCACACCCAGCATTTCCACTTTTACAAATACCTCGAAGACATTTGAAGCAATTTACCCACATAAACATCGTGTAAGAAATTTTTGATAGAAGTATTTTTTATAATAGCCAAAATGTGGAAAGAACCCAAAACTCCATCAAACGACGACAAGGTAAACAAAACCGTGGAATGTCGCTACTTCTCAATAGAAACGTATGAGGCACTGTAGGAGTTCAACAGTGACCAGGTGAAGGAATGGTTAAGGAAGCAGACATGTGCCTGCAAACAAGACTCTGCTTGAGCAGGGCATGCCTGCAAACAGGATGTTCTGCCTGGAGGCCTGTACACAATATCCAAGGTTACTGGTCGGCTAGCATAAGAGGGAACACGCCCTCCTTAGAGATAACGAGGAGGATGGAATTCTGGACAGGCTTCTCAGTAAACACCTCAAGGTCACTTCCTCTCTTTGTTCCCCTGCCTTTGCTTACGGTTAGCTTTTTGCCCTTATTTGGTAAAGTATGTAAAGCACTTCTTAGCTTCTTGGAATGTGTCCAGCACTGGGGGTATAAAATAAACCACAAGGGGGGCTTAAGAGAATTCTTCTCCCTCCGGCCGGGAGTTGTGTGTCTTGTCTGTCCTTTTGTGTGTCTCTGTGTCATTTCGCCCGCCACATCTGGCGCCCAACGTGGGGCTCGAGCGAAACCTAAAGGGTAAGTACCCCTCAGGGATTGTAGGTCCAGGGCAGGGGAACTTTCGGGAAAATCATGGGGAACTCCCCATCAGTAAAGGCACAATACATGGAGTTAGTTAAAGGACTTCTCCACTCCATCGGGGTGAAGGCTTCTCGTCGCCGGCTATCAGAGTTATTTCGCCTTGTGGAGCAGCATTGTTATTGGTTTCAGTGCCAACCAAAAGTACAGCTTAACCTGGAGGAATGGAAATGAATACAGAAAGAATTGCGGCAACAGCATCAAAAGGGTAATATTCCTTTGAAGCTATGGATTTTATGTAGTCCTATTAGTCAAGCACTTGCATTGTTTTCTACAGATAGTGAAACTAAATCTGTCAAATATGAGGTAATTTATGAGGAAGTCTCTAATGAGGAGCAAAAGGGCTCCACTGCTGCCGCTTTAAATGAAGCCTCCGCGGCCGCCACTTTATCTTCTAAGGAAGGGAACTCGAATGTTAAATCTGATCGTTCCAGTGAGTCCTCCTCCTCATCTGATGAGAATTCTGAGGTAAACCATATGGCGCAACTTTTTCAAAAATGGTGGAAGGCACAAAACGAGGGGACAAAGAAGGCTCCTACGCCTCCGGCCCCTCCTTATGCTTCTCTCTTTCCGGTGTCTTCTAGAGCACCGGATGTGGGTCAAGGGGCACGTTCCTTCCCATTCCCCGTGTCTATGTTTTATGACGATGATATTCCTGCGCCCCCTGGTGGTTTTATAGATCCTCCACAACTATTTCCAATTCAACGGCAAGCAGCCCCCAACAACGATTAATGTTCAATATTCACCTTTTGAATATAAATTTTTTAAGGATCTTAAGGCCGCTGTTGCTCAGTACGGCCCCCAATCCCCTTTTGTATTAGCTATGTTAGAATCAATAGGGAAAACAAAATTAGTTCTTCCCTTGGATTGGGAAGCCATAGATAGCTCAGGCCGTACTTGAAGGATCTCAGTGGTTGCAGTTAAGGAGCTGGTGGGAGGAAGAAGCCCGAAAGCAAGCACGGATTAATGAAGGGCAGAATCCTCCTGGGCCATTAGAAGATAAATTGATGGCAGAGGGACAATTTCGAGCTTTACGAGATCAGGCTCAATATTCTGACCAGGATTTACAGCAACTACGCCAAGTATTTCTTAGAGCTTGGCGTCGTGTTGTGCCTACCGGTCCTGCTCAGCCTTCTTTTACAAAAACTCTGCAAGGGCCCAATGAACCATATACTGATTTTCTCGCCCGATTACGGGTGGCCATAGAACGGGCTGTTGAGCGTGATGAGATTTCTGAGATACTTTTGCAAACGCTGGCTTTTGAAAATGCTAACCCGGAATGTAAACATCTTGGGTCCTTTAAAGGGGCAAGGAGCTTCTATTGCTGAATATATCAGAGCTTGCTCTGGGGTGGGAGGAACTGAACACCATGCCACTGTTTTCGCTAATGCTTTGGCTCAGGCTATGAAACCCAATAAAAACGGAAATTGTTACCATTGTGGGAAACCTGGACATATGAAAAAAGATTGTAAAAAATTAAAAGCAAAGCAAGGAAATACGAAATCTAATAAACCTCCTGGGCTTTGCCGCCGATGTGGCAAAGGATTTCATTGGACTAATGAATGTCGTTCTAAAACTGACAAATACGGCAATCCCATTAGTACTCCCCATTCGGGAAACTACTTAACGGGCCTCAGTCCTCGGGGCCCAGGAACAATGTCAGGGGACTCAACTGTCTGCTCCTCCCCCTCCTCAAATGGCCCCCCTTGTTTCCCAACAACCCTCAGAGATGATTACTGTATCAAAAGCGATTAAACCCTTGATGATATCAGATTTACGCTCTGCTACTTCAGGCAGTGCAGCCACTGATCTACCTTTGGCTGAAAATGTTCTTCTGTCACCGGAAGGAAAAATTTACAAATTAAGAACTAATGTCTTTGGGCCATTACCTAGAGGAACTTTTGGTTTGATACTGGGCCGTAGCAGCGCAGCATTGAGAGGCTTAACTGTTATACCTGGAGTAATTGATTCAGATTATATTGGAGAAATTTTGATCATGGCTTCTACTTCTATTACAATTTCTTTATTAGCTGGAGAACGAATGGCACAGTTACTTCTTCTAGCTTATCATCCATTTTCTACCCTCCCTTCTGAACGAACAGGGGGTTTTGGGAGTACTGGACAACATATATTTTGGGAAATGCTCATTAAAGACTCTCGCCCTGTTCTTTCCTTAATCTTACAGGGAAGAAATTTTGAAGGGTTAGTTGACACTGGGGCAGATGTTTCAGTCATTTCTTCTCAACAATGGCCCCAAGAATGGAACAAAGAAAAAAGCCCTCTAATGTTGACCGGATTGGGTTCAATTGCAGATGTCTGGAAAAGCACTCATCCTTTACACTGTCAACTTCATAATGGAAGAAGTTTTTGTCCAATTTTATATTGTCAATATACCTGTTAATATATGGGGAAGAGATCTTCTCTCCTATGGGGGCTTCTATAACCATTCCTTCGGAAAACTAGCGGCCCCTGCTCAAATTCCTCGAGCTCTCCCATTAAAGTGGGTAACCAGTACCCCTAAAAGGGTTGAGCAGTGGCCATTACCACAAGTGAAGCTCGAGGCCTTAGAACAATTAATATCAGAACAACTTCAGCTTGGTCATATAGAACCTTCCACTTCCCCTTGGAATTCTTCTGTGTTTGTTATAAAAAAGAAATCTGGAAAATGGAGAATGTTAACTGATTTGAGAGAGGTTAATAAATGTATTGAACCTATGGGGGCTTTACAATTAGGCCTTCCGTCTCCAGCTCTAATCCCACAAAATTGGTCTTTGATGGTATTAGATCTTAAAGATTGTTTTTTTACCATCCCTCTACAATTACAAGATAGAGATAAATTTGCTTTTACAGTTCCTGCTCTTAATCACTCTCAACCTGTTAAATGCTATCAATGGGGCAGTCTTGCCACAAGGAATGATAAACAGTCCTACTCTATGCCAAGAGTTTGTAGCTCGTTCTCTGCAATCCGTTGGTCAGGATTACCCTAATTATATTCTGTATCATTATATGGATGATTTATTAGCAGCTCCCAGTATTGATGAACGTGATAAATTCTTTTTAAAGGTGCAAGAAGCTTTGAAGCAATACAACTTACATATAGCTCCAGAAAAAATTCAAAGGATTTTCCTATTTCTTATTTAGGAACTATATTAGAACAATACCGAATTTGACCTCAAAAATTACAAATTAGAAGAGATCATTTAAAAACTTCAAATGATTTCCAAAAAATATTGGGGGGTATTAATTGGTTACGCCCAATACTTGGAATTCCTACTTACCAATTACGACATTTATTTTCTACATTAGAAGGAGACACTGCTTTAGACAGTCCTCGGACATTAACCCCTTTGGCTTTACAAGAACTTCAATTTGTTGAACAACGATTAAACGATGGGTTTTTAACTTACATTTCTCCATCTCAACGTATTTCTTTCATAATATTTCATACCCCTCATTCTCCATCCGGTGCAGTTGCTCAGAACGAAGGATTAATCGAATGGGTCTTTTTACCTAACAGCTTTTCAAAGAAGTTGACGACCTATATAGATAAATTAGCATTTCTCATACAAAGAGGTCGCCATCGTGTCTTGCAATTATCTGGAAAAGAACCATATCAAATTATTTCTCAATTGATGAATGCTCAAATATCTCGATGATTACAATTTAATGAAAATTGGCAGATTTCTCTTGCTTCATTTCCAGGCTCTTTTTCTAATCATTATCCTTCGTCCAAATTGATTGAGTTTCTTCAAACTAACTCTTTAATTCTTCAATCCCCTATTTCAGAGAATCCCGTTTAAGGGCCTACTGTTTATACCGACGCAAATAAAACTACTGCTGGATATTGGACTCCAAATAATTCTAAAATTCTTCCCCATTCCTTTTCCTCTGTGCAACCCGCTGAATTATGGGCTATTTCTTTGGCCTTGCAAGATTTCTCCAATGTCCCTCTTAAAATTGTTTCTGATTCCCGATATGCTATCTTCTCTTCTTTACACCTTCCTTATGTTTCCCTACCTCTGACCCTAAAAGCAACCAGTGATAAACTATTCTATCAGGTACAAAAACTGCTTTTACAACGTTCAGAATTGATTTTTTTCACTCATATTCGTGCACATTCTACTCTTCCTGGACCTTTGTCCTTTGGCAATGCTGCAATTGATGCTTTACTTTATCCTATAGAAACAGCCAGAAAAGAACATTCTTTACATCATACTAACTCTAAAGGACTCAGGAAATATTCAATCACCCGGAAGCAAGCTCAAGATATTGTCCGTTCCTGTTCAATATGTGCACCTTTTACCCTGCCATTTACTCCACCAGGTATCAATGTCCGGGGACTACAAGCCAATCAAGTATGGCAGATGGATGTGCTTTATTTCTCTTCTTTCAAACAAAAAAAATATATTCACCACACCATTGATACATATACCCATTTTCAATGGGCTACTGCATTACACTCTGAAAAGGCTGATGCTGTTATTACTCATTTGCTGTCTTGCTTTGCAATTACGGGGATACCAATGGAATTGAAAACTGACAACGCACCCGCCTATCAGTCTACCAAATTAGCTCATTTTCTTTCATCTTATCATATAAAACATACTTTTGGGATTCCTTATAATAGCCAGGGTCAAGCTATTATTGAAAGGGCTAATCGTACCTTACGTGAATACCTTGAAAAAATTAAAAAGGGAGAACACGAGAAGTATATGAAACCCAAAGATGTATTGAATAAAACTCTGATTACTTTAAATTTTTTAAATATTTGGAGTAATGAAAATTTATCTGCAGCGGAATTACATCTTCAAGGAAAAAAGGAGGAAAAGAAAAGTCTAGAGACGCCTATTTGGTATAAAGATAAGGAGAAGGGCTGGGTTCCAGCCTTACTGATATATCTAGGCAGAGGTTATGCTTTTATATCTGTTGATAATTTCAGATTCTGGGCTCCAACTCGACTGATCAAGATTCATAATGGATAATCGTTTTGTGCGGAAATTTGAAGAGCTTTCTGAACAGCGAAGTTTTACCTTCCCTACCCGATCTGCATCCCCTCCAACATGGGGGCAACTGAAGAAGCTCACACAAGAGGCTGAGAAAACTCTTGTTCATGCTGGTCAACCTCTTAATCCTACTAATTTACTGTTGGCCATGATGGCCGTGGTTACTTGTCAGGTAATGTATGCGCAAGCGATAGAATATACTTATTGGGCTTATGTTCCTAATCCTCCTCTCGTGAGGGCTGTTTATTGGGGAGAACCTGAAATACAAGTCTGTACCAATGAGATTGCATTCTTCCCACCACTTGCTTGTGGAGGAATTGAACATCTACATCATCATCATAATCAGTATAATATAAGTAATGTTACTATTGCAGTAGAGGGTCTCCCCTTGTGTACTGGAGGACATCCAGTCTGTCTCTCCACAAGAGAACGCTCTCATCATTCTTATAATACTTGGGGGGTAAAATATAACAATTATCATTTCGCTGTCTTTACTGTGCTTGTTTCCGCCAAGGGATTCAATACTTTTATGACGCCGATGAGTCACCCTCCTGATACCTCTATACCACTATGTCCTTCTAATTTTTTTATTCCTTCCTTAGAATCTCTGGAATGGGAACGTTCCCGAGGTCATCAACCCTTTAAAGTCATGAATTATTCTGAATTTCTCATTATAGATTGGAGTCCAGATCATGGGCAATTCATAGAAAAATGGTCGAATAAATCTCTTAGGTGGCATCGTGCTAATGGTACTTTGATAGGTAATGGGAATGAGACAGTTAAATGGCAGCAATTTGCACTTGTCCCCCCTCAACTACAATTGCTAGGATATCCACATATTCAAGGGGATATTTGGAAACTATGGGCGGTTTCTGGTAATCTCACTGTTTGGTCAGGGAATTATACTTTGGATATTGCTGACTCTCCTGGTCCGTTTCATGTAAACTTACACGTTAATAGATCTTATTCTGCAACAGCATGTGTAAAATACCCTTTTGCATTGTTGTATGGGAATTGGGTTTGGAATACTACTGAGGGATCTATATCATGTGATCATTGTAATCTAACGCAATGTGTAAATCAGTCATGGTGGAAGAATTTTGAAACACAGGCCAACAACTCTAATTTTTCATTAGTGATTGTTAAGACTCGAACTGAAGTATGGCTCCCTGTAAACCTGACAAGACCTTGGTCAGATTCTTTTGCTATATCTCATTTAGTAACTGCTGTACAGACATTGCTCCATCGGTCCCGATGCATGATTGGGGTCGTCATAGCTTCAATTCTTGCCGTGGCTTCAGTTACTGCAACCGCCGCTGTGGCTGGACTGGCTTTGCATCAAGGTGTCCAGACAGCAGACTTTGTACAGGAATGGCATAAGGACTCATTTGTTATGGCAGCAACAACAAGATCTGCATACACAACTTGCAACTGATGTGCTCTTTCTTCAACATACTGTTTCCTGGCTCGGGGGCTAATTAACTGTATTATCCACAAGAAGTATGCTAAAATGTGACTGGAACTCCTCCCAATTATGTATTACATACACCTGTGCCTTTCAATATGAGTGAGGGTTGGGAAAAGGTAAAAAGATCACTAACAGGGCACCAAAATCTCACTAAAGAAATCATAGAGTTAGAACAGCGAATTTTGTCTACATTTAGCAAAACATGACCTGATATTACTGAATCTGATTTGTTAAAGGGTTTGCAGGAAGGAATGAATAATTTGAATCCCCTTGGGCATGTATCTACCTTGATTGGAACTACTATCGGAAACACCTTGTTTATAATACTCGTATGTTTGTTATTATTCTAGTCTTCCGGTGCTGGCGAAGAGGGCAACAACTAAAAAAGGATAGACGACGTGTTCTTGCTGCCTTACAGTTTGCTACTCTTCAAAAAAAGAAGCGGGAGATGTAGGAGTTCAACAGTGACCAGGTGAAGGAATGGTTAAGGAAGCAGACATGTGCCTGCAAGCAAGACTCTGCTTGGGCAGGGCATGCCTGCAAACAGGATGTTCTGCCAGGAGGCCTGTACACAATACCCAAGGTTACTGGTTCGCATAGGAGGGAACATGCCCTGCTTAGAGATGAGGAGGATGGAATTCTGGACAGGCTTCTCAGTAAACACCTCGAGGTCACGTCCTCTTTGTTCCCCTGCCTTTGCTTACATTTAGCTTTTTTGCCCTTATTTGGTAAAGTATGTAAAGCACTTCTTAGCTTCTTGGAATGTGTCCAGCACTGGGGGTATAAAATAAACCGCAAGGGGGGGGCTGAAGAGACTTCTCCCTCCTGCTGGAGTTGTGTCTTGTCTGTCCTTTGTGTGTGTCTCTGTGTCATTTTGCCCGCCACAAGGCACTGATAAAAATTCCAACATGGATGGTACTATGAAAACATTATGTTAAGCAAAAGAATGGAGAAATAAGGCTTTCTTTTTTTCTTTTTCTTTTGGCCACACAATGCAGCATTTTGGGATCTTAGTTCCCAGACCGAGGGTGGAACCCATTCCCCAGTCAGTGGAAGCCAGAATCTTAACTACTAGACAGCCAGGGAAGTCCAAGGCCACATATTATATGACTTAATTTATATGAAATGTCCAGAATAGCCATATCTATAGAGGCAGAAAGTAATGTTTGCTTGTGGCTACAGATAGAATGCAGAATAACTGCTGACAGACAAAGGGTTTTTGTTTTAGGGGGAGGCCTGGCATGCTGCAGTTCATGGGGTCGCAAAGAGGCTGACATGACTGAGAAACTGAACTGAACTGATGTATGATGACATTATTGTGGTTGGACAACATTGGAAACATACTAAATCCTACTGTATGGTACTCTTTTATTGTATGCAAATTATGCAAGTAAAAAGTTTAAGCTGATATCTCCATAATCTCCCCTCACTTTCCCCCAAGCAAAGGCAGTTTCCTGCGTTTATTCTCAGCTCCAACAGCTCCAAAGAGTGCATTGTCACGACACAGCCTTTTGACACAGAAAACTGGGTGCAGTCGTGTCCCACACCTACTTCCCCAATCACACACCCAGGAGTGCCAGGGTAGTCCCCAGTCACAACTGCAGGGCATACTCCACCCACACTGTGGTACACAGGGCACTGGGCTCGCGATGTCACACCAGCTCACTGACATGAGTTGTCAGACAAAACTTGCTGTAACCAATATGCATGCTCTTTTCTTGAAACGAGATCCCTACTTCCGCAGAGGCATTTATCCATATGCCACAAGAGTTGTTTGCTATTGCACCGGATGCCTCCTTGCTAAGCTGGAAAATGCCCTGTGAGGACACTGAAAGTTCTTAGGCCAATGAGTTAAATGATCATTGTGAAGCTGAAATTTCTTTGAAACGAGGAAAGATTCCTAATCATTTGTTTTCTAGCTCTGCTTCCATGGGCATAAAACTGTCCCTACAAAGGCAAAATCAGAATCATGTATATCTCCTCTGAGTTCTTGTAGGGCAACGCTTCAGTGAAACAGACTGATGACAGTTCTTTTTGATTATTTAAAGCAAATAGGCTAGTGAATACAGCGGTAGCACTCTTGTCTACGTATTCTCCAGCTGTCAAGGCAATGAAACTTTCCTCGTAGCTCAGACGTTAAAGAATCTGCCTGTAATGCAGGAGACCAGGGTTAGATCCCTGGGTGGAAGAGATCCTCTCAAGAAGGGAATGGCAATCCACTCCAGTATTCTTGCCTGGAGTATCCCACGGACAGAGGAGCCTTGTGAACTATAGTTCATGGGGTCGCGGAGTCCGACAAGACCGAGTGACTAACACACACACATCAAGTCAATGAATGTCCAGGCATAGAAGTCATTTCCAAAACTTACACACATGGAAGTGTAACCTGTAAGTCCCTCACCTAAGTGATAGCACTATGGATTCATTCAGTTGCACAGAGCGACCTTTTTGGCACCAGGGACCTGTTTCTTGGAAGACAATTTTTCCACGGTGGCGGGGATGGGGAAAGTGGTGGTGTTGGCGGTATGGTTTGGGGATGTCTCAAGCACATTACACTTATTGTGCACTTTATCTCTGGCCCACAGAGCTGTAAGCTACTGCTGCTGCTAAGTCATTTCAGTCGTGTCCGACTCTGCGACCCCATAGACAGCAACCCACCAGGCTCCCCCGTCCCTGGGATTCTCCAGGCAAGAACACTGGAGTGGGTTGCCATTCCCTTCTCCAATGCGTGAAAGTGAAGTCGCTTAGTCGTGTCCGACTCTTCAGGACTCCGTGGACTGTAGCCCACCAAGCCCCTCCGTCCATGGGATTTTCCAGGCAAGAGTACAGGAGTGGGTTGCCATTTCCAGCTGTTGTACCTTAAAACTGCTACAGGCAGTAACTTCTACTAAGCACTGTCGGTTTACTGAAAAGCACCTTCCGGACCGCCCCCTGCCCCGCCCTCTATCCAGCGAACGCAGACCGGAGCGCTCTCCTCGCCCCGCCCCGTCCCGCTCCTGGCCCGCCCCGCCCCTCGCCGGAAGCGCTCCGCCCTGCCCCGACACCGGAAGTCCTGCCCCGACACCGGAAGTCCTGCCCCGACACCGGAAGTCCTGCTTCCGACCCCGCGCCGGCGTTTTCTGAAAAGACCTGGAAGTGGAGAGCGAGGAGTGAAGGTCGTACAAGGGAGGGTGAATTTCTGCTTTCTCGTGAAATTCCGCGCTGCGAGGCCTGTCTCACTTCCTCCTTAGGGTCTTGTGAGTGACTGCGGATCTAAACTCCCCACTGCCGTCCCAACCCCGGTAAGTTCAGACCTAGCGGGACTGGTCGCGGATGCTTTCTCCCTTTTGATTTCTCTTCGGTTTGTGAATTTCTCTGAGGCCAGTCGCTGTGACACTGTTCGGTCCCATTTCTGGGCTCCAGAGAGCTCCGGTATCGCATTCTTTTATGTCTCAAAGCAGAACAAAAAATTTAGCTAGAGACAAAGAGATAGTAAGAAGTGATTTATTAGACGAGGATGCTTGTGAGGCTTACAAGGGCGCGGGAGAGGGGATGCCCCCCTGATAATTTACTGCGCTACAGTTTTATAATCAAAGGAAAAATGAGGGAGAGAAGACCTTCCTTGTCTTTTCTGAATAGACATCATGCTTCCATCCTCCTCCGGACTGAGCAGGGGAGTTTTCTTGTTCCTACAAGGTAAAGCCAGATCCACAAATTACTGCTTTTTATGTGTGCACAGAGCATGTCCTAACTGCTGAGCTCAATGGGCAGGATGTGAGTTTCGTGCCACCATTGTTACTGTTTGTTGGCACGTGTTGTGCTTCTGTTGCATGATTTCGTTGCTAAGCAAGCCTGGTTGGTTTTGTGGTTAAGCGAACCTGCTTTCTTGTGTAATCATTAACTTCAGTTCAGTCGCTCAGTCGTGTCCGACTCTTTGCGACCCCATGAATCGCAGCACGCCAGGCCTCCCTCTTCATCCCCAACTGCCTATTGCCAGTCCTCTAGTGGGATTAACTATTTAATCATCTTCTTTGTACCTTTACTCTGTCCCTGTCAGCTGCCCTTGGCTTTTTTGCCTACTCAACATTTTCTTGCTTAAAACCTTCTACTGTTTCCCACCTCCCTTGTAAAGTACTTGTCTGCAGGGGTGTGTTCTTGCCCCTCGCCCAGCATCGCCCCCTCAGCCCCTCTTATTAGTTGCTGTATTTCTAAATATAGGGGTGAAAGGAGGATCAGGAGAAGCAGAGACAGAGGGACTGAGGAAGGAATAGAAAAACTGAGCTGGAGAAAAGAATGAAAAAGACCAGATGGGAACATAGAGGATGGCTGGGGGACATGCAAAGGGATTTTTTAAAAATGAAATTAAAAAAAAAATGAAATAGATTTAGCCTTGAAAGTAGCAGGTGAATAAAATAAGAGAAGTAAGTTAACAAGCCGCTCTCCAGATGGGAAACGTGGGGAGAGGCTGCCGGATCAGCCATAGGACAAGGGGCATGAGTGGTGCTGCCCTTTGCACAGAGTCCCACAGTGGTTAGAAAAGGTGGAAACTTGGCTTTTGGAGCGACTTACTTTTGGGAGGGAATGAGGACAGAGGGTGACAAGAAGAGCAGACGTAGAGAGCAGGAAAGAAGCATCGCCAGCTAAGGTGCCAGGGAGTGAATAGGAAGGGAATTTAACTGCAATAGATGAGGTGTAACCCAGAGGGCAGAGGGGGAGCAGAGATGGGGGAAGAAGGAGGGTCAAGAAGGGAAGCAAGTTGCGAAGTGGAGCAGAACAGGTGTAAGAGAAGTAGAGAGGAGGGGAGAAATAGTGGGAGAGCCGAGGGGAGCAAAATGAGGTGGACAGAGAACGAAATTGGGAGCTAGATAAAGGGAATGAAATGGTAACACATGATAGTGCAGGTAGAGGGGGAAACTGGATCCAGACAGATGGTAAACTGCTTGGATATGGATGATTAAATTAGGATATATTGATGTGTGACTTTTGTTGTTCAGTTGCTCAGTCTTGTCTGACTCTTTGGGACCCCGTGGACTGCAGCACACCAGGCTGCCCTGTGCTTTGCCATCTCCTGGAGCTTGCTCAAACTCATGTCTGTTGAGTCAGTGATGCCATTCAACCCTTTCATCCTCTGTCGTCCCCTTCTCCTCCTACCTTCAATCTTTCACAGCATCACGGCCAAGACCTTGATGTGACTTTGGAATTTAGTAAATTTAAAATTTGTTTAAATTATACAAATGAGGATGAGAATTGCAAAACTCCTGTCTACAAGGTTTGTGCATGTTGTAGTTATTTATATAAGAAGATGACTTCCATTTGCAGTCCTTATTCAGCCAGGGTCTTGATTCACTTAATTGTGGGTCACCCCTCGGGTAGGGGACTGGGGAGAAGACACTTGGGGTAGGAAATGACTGATTTCACTACACAGTGCCTTTTTAGTGGAACATTTATGTAAAATATTCTTTTTTTTGTAATGGAATTACTTTTTCTTTTTTGACTCTTAAATTTTTTTCGAATTTATTTTTGGCTGTGCTGAACTTTATTAAAAAAAAATTTTTTTTTTCTTGCTGTGCACAGGCATTCTCTAGTTGTGGTGAGGGTGCTACTCTCTAGTTGCAGTTCCTGGGCTTCTGATTGTAGAGGTTTCTCTTGTTGCCCAGTACAGGTTCTAGGCGTGTGGACTCAGTAGTTGTGGTGCACGGGCTTAGTTGCCCCTTGGGATGTGGAGTCCTCCCAGATCAGGGATCAGACCCCTGTCCTCTGCATTGGAAGGTGGATTCTTAACCAGTGGACCACCAGGGAAGTCCTTGATTCTTTTTTCTTTTTTTTAAATAAATAAATAAATGTCCCACTGAGACATGTACATTGTTGGAGACATCTCTCTTTCAGTAGTCATTTTTGGAGATGACAGTGTTTGGTTTGGGTTACTGGATGTGAAAGTAGTGTGACTTGGAATCTAGTGGGCCCTTGGGTGTCTTCTCATGTATTTTTCTCTCAGGCATCAGTTATTAGGGCTTGGAATGTTTTCTGTTCTTGTATTGCTTGTAAGTTTGTTTGCACCAGAAGGAAATTTATGAGTGCTAAGGTTAAGATTGCAGGGTTTTTTTAAAAATTAAATAATCGCTCTTTATTCAAAATAAATAAGCCCTCTTACTTACAGGAAAATACAAAAGTAAACTTCTATCCTTCTGGCGTCTAAAAAACCACATTCAAGATTTCAGAATGTTTTCAGTAGGCGATATGTCCTGTTAGATATGGGTCTGTGGACTGAAGCTGAGGGAGCTCTGCTCTGCATAGGGATGGATCAAGGCCTGGTGTGTGACCTGCAGGGGATGGTGGGGTAAGCGGAGGTGCCCACTGCTGCTGTGTGCATGAGGCCTCACCAGGGGAGCGCTATCTTATGGAAAGTGTGGGGGAAAACACCATGTTGGACTGTGTGTGGGAGGTGACTGTTGTGAGTCCCTCCTGTGATAGTGGGCAGCAGAGGACTCTGCTCCACATGGTAAACTTTCTCCTCTGTGGTTGTGACACAGAGAGGGGGGATGTTCGTTCTAAGCCTTAAACAGCATGTTTGTAACTTTTAAGATTGACCTCTAAAGTCTCATGTTGCCTGAGGAAGACACACGGAAGATGAGGAAGAGGAAGGAAAAGGAGTCAGGCGTGGCTCTTTCTCAGATAAGGTCATATTCTCAGTGGATTCTCAGTCTGTCCTTCCTGAAATGCCCTTCTCTGGACTCTCTAATTGTGTCAGACTCTGAAGTATCCTGTCTGACTCCTGTACATGCACACTCCCCCGGGGCCTTCCCTCAGGGTCTGTCTCCACTTGGATCCCGTCTCCCCATGACCCGGTGACCTGGCCCTTGTGAGGAGACTCCCCTGGGCACCGTCCTGGGCAGGGCTTCTCCCCCACAGGTTGGAGACGGGGTCTCGGTGCTGTTGGGCAGCAGGGATTGCTTAGGGCCCATCTGGATGCCCTTTCTGCTCTCTGTCAACCAGGATGGAAGAAGCTACCACACATGTTGAGTATTAATACGCCCAAATGCCTGCTGAAAGAGACAAGTGAGGAGAAATTTTTTTTTCTGATTTTTATAATATATTTGTAGGTAAATGAGTGGGTCACTGGCTTCAAAATCTTAATGATTGGGAATGGGATGGATACTTGAGAAACAGACATGAGTGATAGAGGTTGTTTTATTCCATCATTAATTTTAAAGTATGAAATCAACCTGAATCCATGAGAGTTGGAAATTCTTTGTATCGTTTTATATGACGTCCCCCTTAGAGGTTTTCTGTTGATTGTGTCCTTTGACATTGCAATTTCTCTGATTGACGCAGGTTAAATTCCAGCTTTATTGTTGGTAGATACTCAGTTTTTGGCACCATTTGTTATTGAGACTGTCCTTTTTCCATTGTGTAGTCTCAGCACCCTCCTCGGTACATTTTACATACATGCAAAGGATTATTTCTGAGTACTCGCTTTTGCTCCATTGGTTTATATATTTATGTTTATATAAGTACGCTTGGAAAAGGCAATGGCACCCCACTCCAGTACTCTTGCCTGGAAAATCCCATGGACAGAGGAACCTGGTAGGCTGCAGTCCATGGGGTCGCTAGGAGTCGGGCATGTCTGAGCGACTTCAGGTTCACTTTTCACTTTCATGCATTGGAGAAGGAAATGGCAACCCACTCCAGTGTTGTTGCCTGGAGAATCCCAGGGACGGGGGAGGCTGGTGGGCTGCCTGAGGTCACACAGAGTCGGACATGACTGAAGCGACAGCAGCAGCAGCAACTATCCTACCATCTGGATTACTTGGTGGGTTTTTTGTTTGCTTTTTATTTTCATTTTTTGATGTGGACAGTTTTTAAAGTCTTTATTGAATTTGTTACGATATTGCTTCTGTTTTATGTTTTGGTTTTTTGGCTGAAAGGCATATGGGATCTTAACACCTTGACCAGGGATTGAACCTGCACCCCCTACATTGGAAGGCAAAGTTCTAACCACTGGACTGCCAGGGAAGTCCCCTAGATTACTTCATATTATGTTTTGAAATACAGAAAAGGAACACCTCCATCTTTCATCTCTTTCAAGAGCCTTTTGACAGTTTGCTTGAGATTCTCTATGAATTTTAGCATTTTTCTATTTCTGCCAAAATTGCCATGGGAACTTTGATAGGGATTCCACTGAATCCTAGAGTGGAATCCTAGATTCTGTTTTCCGTAAGTGGACTACTTATGTTTGTGGGCTTCCCTTGCTGTCAGTGGTCAGGAATCCACTTGCCAATGCAGGAGACACAGGTTCGATTCCTGGGTCGGGCAGATCCCTTAGAGAAGGATGTGGCAACACACTCCAGTGTTCTTGCCTGGACAGAGGATCCTGGCAGGCTACAGTCCATGGGGTCAGAAAGAGTCAGACATGACTGAGTGAGTAAACAACACCAGCATTTATGATTTGTACAGTTAAAACCTTGTTTTCTAGGAAAAAAAGATAATTTTAATCATTTTTCAGTTTTGGATAATTTTGGTTTCTTTTTCTTGTCTAAGTGCTCTGGCTAGGAGATTCAGTAGTTGAACAGTTGTGTGGAGTGTGTACATCCTTGTCCTCTTCTTGATTTGAGAAGAAAAGCTTTCATTCTTTCACCTTTGAGTATGATGTTAGGGGTATTCCTTTCATGTATAGGATTTACTATGTTGAGGTAGTTTACTGTTTCTGTTTTGTTGAGTGTTATATATAGGGAAATTGTTGAATTTTGTCACAGGAATTTTTTGCATCAACTGAGATGATGGTGTGCTTTTTTTGGCTTTATTCTGTTAAGTTGGTGTATCATATTAATTGATTTTTGTACCTTGAGTCATCCTTGCCTTATAGGAATAAAATCCAGTTGGTCATGATGTCAGATAGTCTCTGGGTTGGGTATCAAAATCATGCTGGCCACATTGATTGAGTTTGGCGGTGTTTTCTCCTAACTCTGTGCAAGATATTTAGCAGGATTCAGTTTAGTTCAGTTGCTCAGTCGTGTCTGACTCTTTGCGACCCCATGGACTGCAGCACACCAGGCTTCCCTGTCCATTGCCAACTCCTAGAGCTTACTCAAACTCATGTCCATAGAGTCATTGATGCTCTCCAATTAGCAGGAGTAGTGGTACTCTTTTTTGTAAATGTTTGGTAGAATTATGCCATATAGGCACCTTTTCCTGAGTTTTTGAGATTTTTGATTACAACTTGAATCTCTAGTTATAATCCTGTTCAAATTTTTTATTTCTTAATGTTTCCAACTTAGTAGGTTTAAGTTTCTACAAAATTACTCATATCTTATAGATTATGTAATTTGTGGGGTTTTTTGTTCATAGGACTCCCTTTTAATCCTTTAAAAAATGTTTTTTGATGCCAGTTGCAATCACTCCTCATGATTTCAAGAGTATATATCTTTTACAGTTGAAATTATATCTTCAGTATATTCCCTGGCCTTGAGTTTTTCCTACACTATCATGTTAATGGTTTCAATAGGGGGAAGATGACTAACATTTTGTGTGTATGTGTGTGTTTGTGTGGGTCCACATATATAAGGACCTTTCCGGCCGCTCTGTTTGAACTTCTTTCAAGGTTTCTCAGTGAGCCCTCTGCCAGTGTGATTATAAAAATAGTTACTGATTTCTTTGGCTGCACAGGGTGTTAGTTGCAGCCTGTGTGATCTAGGTCCTCTAGCAGGTATGGACCCAGGCCCCTGCATTCGGAGAGTAGAATCTTAGCCACTGGACCACCAGGGGAGTCCCTATCAGTGTACTTTTAATGCTCTGTAACTAAGCTATTCGGGTTTTTAGCTTCAGTTCGAGAGCCCAGCCCTCAAAGATTCAGGTGCTTGCTGTGTTATTTCTTAACTTCTTGACTTGGAGCTTCAGAGTGTCTCTAACACAGAATTCTCCTCTGTAAAATGGGAGCAGGTCTTTTCCTAATGACCTAATATGTTGATAACAAGTTCATGCTTGTAAAGTACTTATTTAGAGTTATGTTCAAATCCTGGAAGTGTTCAAATACTTGTAGTCATTGCTGTTCTTATTATGATCATAATTGAAGGTTTTGACTTTTCTCTAATACCACAGTGGACTTTGCATGTCTAAGACAGCCTTCATACAGGAGCTCATCTAGATATTGAGTAGCACTCAGTGTTTGTTTATTTTTGGCTGCACTGGGTCTTCATTGCTGTGCATGTGCTTTTCTCTAGTTGCGGTGAATGGGGGCTGGTCTCTAACTGCAGTGCTTGAGCTGCTCACCATGGTGGCTTCTCTTGCTGCAGAGCACGGGCTTTAGAGCACAGGCTCAATGGGCTTCGTTGCTCCTTGATATGTGGGATCTTCCTGGACCAGGGATTGAACCCATGTCCCCTGCATTGGCAGGTAGATTCTTAGCCACTGGACCACCAGAGAAGTCTTCAACTCAGTGTTTAGAACGTAATATCTAATGCTTCTCCATAGACAACCCATTCTTGAATTTTATTTCTGTGTGTTTTCTAATTGTCCACAAAGATGAAAAATCTGTATTAATTGGAGGATATCATAATCTGTTAGAACAAGCATAAGAAATTATAATTAGAGACATATAATTTGCTCCTTAACATGGATCTTATATTTACTTTAATAGAATCAGTCCTTACACTTACCTCTTTTCACTTTTTAAAAGATGAGAAATATCCTCATGGCCACTTGGGTCAATATTTTTTGTTGTTGTTATTGAGGTGTAGTTAATTGACAATGTTGTATTACTTCAGGTGTACAGCAAAGTGATTCAACTGTATATATATTTGAAGTGTACAGCAAAATGACTCAGCTATATATATATTCTTTTTTAGATTCTTGTCCGTTACAGGTTATTTCAAGATATTGAGTATAGTTCCTTGTGCAATTCAGTAGGCCCTTGTTTATCTGTTATATATATATTAGTAGCATGTGTATGTTAATCCCAAACTCCTCATTTATCTGAGCTTCCTCCCCAACCACCGTGATCCCCTAAAATTTTTTGTTTCAGGAAGAGTTGACTTTTGAGGCCATTGACTTCTCTCTGGAAGAGTGGGAATGCCTGGACCCTGCTCAGAGGGCCTTGTACAGGGATGTGATGGTGGAGACTTACAGGAACCTGTTCTCCCTGGGTGAGGATGAATTCTGTGTAGAAGTTGGCATCTGCCCTTTTGTGTTTTGTGTTTTCCCCTGTGCACCTCTTGGACTCAGACGTGATGGAGCATCATGAGTTTAAACTGACCCTCTTTTCAGATGATGATGTCCGTTTCATGTTACATCAGAGGTCGAGGTTGTTCCAGAGCTTAATTATGTATAAAGCCCAATGGCAAACTTTTTAAAAATGTCTGATTTCCTGCTTTCTACCCTTTGCTTCTGATTCAGTATTTCTTGGAAGAGTGTTAGATATGTATAATACACTGTTCCCTACGCATTTATAATTTTGCTGATGCGGGGTCTTTGTTGCTGCCCAGCTTTTCTCTAGTGGAGGGGCACAGGCCTCTGGTGGTGGCTTCTCTTGTTGCTGAGCTCAGGCTCTAGTGCATGGGCTTCAGTAGTTGCCATTGCCAGGCTCTAGAGCACAGGCTCAGTAGTTGTGGCACTCAGGCTTAGCTGCTGCTCAGCCTATGACATCATTCCAGACCAGGGATCCTACCCACGTCTCCTGCATTAGCAGGTGGATTCTTTACCACTGAGCCACCAGGGAAGCCTTTCCCTGTGCACTTTGAAGGAGGCAAGCTGTGGATGAATTTGTGAAATATTTCTCCAGACCCAGCTGTCATGCCCTCGTTACTCAGCTGAACAAAGAACAAACACAGCACTTTATGTTTCTTTGTTTTTGATAAAGCAGTGATTTCTATTTCTGATCTGAACATTATCTCCATGTTAGAGCTAGAGAAAGAGCCCAGGACTGTGATAACTGGTGTGAAAATAGCAAAAAACCAAGTGGGTGGAATGTGTCAAAAGTACAAATTAGAGACATGTTCTCAGGGCTGAGGGGAAGCCACAGCCTTTATAGAGTCTGGGAACCTCTTGTCAGAGTAGAGAGTTCTTTGGGAAAACCAAAGTGTGTTTATTGGAAACTCTCAGAGGAAATTTTTCTTCTCCCCTACTTATTACTTGATGTCATGCATCATGTAAAATGTATTCTTTCACCCTCCAGTGATGCCACAGTTCTTCAGAGAGAGAGCAAGGTCTTTGTCAAGATCCACAACAGTCACCATCTGGCTCCTGTGAACTGGTCTTTGCTTGAGTTTGAGGAGCATAATGGGGGTTGTGTTATCAGGGTCTCTTGCCCCTTCATCTCTTCTTCTGGTCTTGATTCCCCTAGATGCCCAGTTCTTAGTCCATATGGATCAGAGCTGATGCCTCCGCTGAGCTTCTGAGTTTGATCAGCGTTGCTGTACTTGGAAGATGTAATCAAAACATGGGATGGGGAAGGAGGTGGCAACCCACTCCAGTATTCTTGCCTGGGAAATCCCATCAGTGGAGCTTACTGGGCTATAGTCCATGGGGTCGCAAAAGAGTCGGACACGACTGAGCAACTAAACAACAGTAACATGGATTTGTCAGTCTCTGTTATGTGAGTACTGTAAGAAGCTAGCTAATTAAAAGCATTATTTGTGATTTTTGAAAAAAATGGGAAAACATTGGCCGTCATTTGACTCCATCTGGTACCTCAGAGTCTCTGTGGAGCTGTCCCCATCCCTGTCTGCTTATTTAGATCCCTCAGCCATTTCTTGTGCTCTGCTTCTGCCATGCCCTTCAGGGTTGTGTGTACCAGGGAGATGGATTGGGTCTTCTCTATTGTTTCTTAAGAAAACTAAGGTGATTGACAGAGAGATCCTCTTTTTGATCCCCAGTTCTGCATGGGGAACATGTATGAATCTTTCTGGCTCTTAACTTACCATCTGTGGGTCAAGCAGATGGTTCCATCTCAATGTCATAGGGTATCTGACTACCATATTTTGTAAATTTTTGGCTCTTGTACTGCATTGCCTAGTCTGGGAATGTGTACTCTTCCTGATTTTTTATTTTCGTAAGTTTGCACAATTTTGCTTCTTAAATGTGCTTTTGAATTATGTAGACCCAAAGACTAAAGATTTTTCCAGTTTCTTTGCTGTGATAATCCTCCTGTAGTTTACAGACAACGTTTGGTAGACTCTCTGTGGACTGGGTTTACTGGGTAACACAGTTTGCTGCCCTTCTCCCGTACAGTGATCCTGAGACCATTGTGGAACTTCAGTAGGCTGTATGCGCTGTGCTCAGTCCTCAGTCCTGTCAGACTCTTCGTGACCTCATGGATTGTAGCCCGCCAGGCTCCTCTGTCCACAGGGATTCTACAGGCAAGAATACTGGAGTGGGTTGCCATGCCCTTCTCCAAGGGATCTTCCCAACCCAGGAATCGAACCCAGGTTCCCCACATTGCCGGCGGATTCTTTACACAAGAATTTTTTTTTTTTTTCCTGTTGGCTCTATCATGTGTCAGTGGTCTCTGGAAACTGGAGTAAGTCTTGAAGTGTCAAACTGCTGACTTTGTTCTTTTCAAGCTTGTTTTTGCTATTGTTTGTCTGCTGAGAATAGTAGCATGGACAAATCCATCTATTTCTTTAAGAAATGAATGCCATTGGGATTTCACTAGGGATTATTTTGAATCTGTTGATCACTTTGGCTAGTATTGGCATCTTGACAGTGTTGATTTCCAATCCATGAGCTTGGGATATCTTTGCATTTATTGTGTCCTTTTTTTTTTTTTGGCATTTTCTACATAATTAGATTGGGCTTAGTGGTAAAGGATCGGCCTGCCAATGCAGGAGACATAAGAGACATGAGGGGAAGATCTCCTGGAGCAGGGCATGGCAACCCACTCCAGTATTCTTGCCTGGAGAATCCCATGGACAGAGGAGCCTGGCGGGCTATAGTCCATAGGGTTGCACAGACTTGGACACAACTGAAGTGACTTGTATGCTCATACGCACATAATTAGATCATGTCACTTGTCAATAGATAATTTTGCTTCCTTTTGCTCTTAGGAGACCTATTATCTCTTTTCACGCCTATGTATTCTTGCCGGAACTTTCAGGTATATGTTTTCAGAAATATTGAGAGACTTTGTCCTTGTTTCTTATCTTAGCAGAAGAGCTTTCAGTCTTTTCCATTGAGTCTGATGAGGGATCTGAGGAAATGCTCTGTAGAAGCCTGGCTTTCAGCACCATCTTGTACCTTTTCCTAACAAAAAACATACATCAGACCTAATGAGGCTGAACCCAAGTACATGTGCTGGTCACTCGGTGAGACCAAACAAACTGAAACCTTGGAGTCTGGAGCAGAGAAAGGTTTATTAGTTGACATAGGACCAAGCAGGAAAATAGGAGACCCAGGCCTCTCTCATACCCACCTTGCTGGCTGGCCAGGGTGTAAGATTTTTAAAAGAGAGAGGGAGGTGGAGTGTCTGTGATCCCAGCTTCCCCATAAGATCTCAGCTGTCGACTTTGGCAACATGTTGTGAGTTTCTTTAGGATTATTCTATGTATGCCTATAAGAAAAGTTCCTAAATCTTGGTCTTGTGATTCCTTCTTAGAGGGAACAAAGGCATTAGCTGAGATATATCATTATTTACTTAGTCAGTGGTTAAAAATTTCAGTTCTTTGGACTTCCCTGGTGGTTCAGTGTTTGGGAATCTGCCTTTCAGTGCAGGAGACTTGGGTTCGATCCCTGGTTGGAGCACCAAGATCCCACATCCCTTGAGGCAACAAAGCCACACTCCACAACTAGAGAGCCAGAAATTGAGAGCCTACACACCGCAAACTAAGATCCGATAAAACCAAAAATAAATATGAAAATAATCATTAAAAAAAAGAATTTCAGTTCTCAGTTGACCTTGTGGATGTCATCAGTTTTTAAGTCATTTTGGATCCAGCTGTTTGAAGCCACAGCTAGGGGTTGTAAATCAAGGTATCAGTTTAAGCTATCCATCGTGGAAAACATTATGCTGGACTTGATTTTCCTTTGTCTCTGCCCTCCCTCACTTCCCTAATAGTTACTGCTTGAATCTCCTCTTTGGATCTCAGGTAAAGTCTAGGTGACTAAGCCTTTTTCTATGAACCAGAAACTGGGTACCTGGTAGGGCCCCCCAGGGCCTTGCTCAGTTGTAGTCTCCTCCCCTTTTTTGATTTTCCTCAATCTTAAGGGGAACTGGTGTGGAAAAGAAAGAGAATAACATAGTCTGTAAACAGGTTAATCAAACTCAACAAGAGAACTCAAATATAGGGGGACTTAGTTTCAACATGACAGTCTTTCCTACTCTACTGTTGATGTGATTTCTTTGTATCTGCATATCTGTGTACAGAAGAAATGCATCCATCTCCTTTTTTAAAAACTTAAATGCCGGGAGCCAGCACGGGAGATCCCACCCATGACAAGATCATGTGGAGTGGCCTAATGGGCAAGGCGAGTCAGGTCTTAAGGGGTCCTCTGTCTGAGCATCTACCCCAAAACCAAAATCTGTCTGTTTACTGTCTGTTATACTATACTCTTCTGACATAACAGGGGGCTATCCCCAAAAGAGTTAATTCAAACCTCCAGTTAACAGTCTCCTGCATATAAAAAGAATGTCTTGGTTTAAACCCCTTTGATGGCTATCTAACTTATCTGGTCTGCCTGGACTTTTACAACTTGTGGATTGTTTACAGCCCCCCAACCGTGAGAGGCACGAAGCTTAAAACATCTTAAAGATATAAAGTCTTTTAGAGCTAAGAATTAGTTTGGTGAAGGGTTCCATTGTTGAGTTAATGTTTGCCGCCAGGCCTCCATATCCTTTATCTTTTAGGCACCTGGGAGGATATTAATCAATGTAAACGGGATGCAGAAATAGGAATATAGTAGTTTTGATGTTAGCAATACTAGACTTTTGAGTTAATTAATTTTCTCTTTGTTATAAATCACTGTACTCCTTTTCCTTGTTATAAATTGTTGTGTCCTTGCTATGTAAGAATGTAACTTTATTTAGTGCTTTCTGAGAGTGGCACCAGACTTTGGGAAGAACAACACTATTACCCTTATCAGAAAAGGGCCATAAAATGTTAATTGGCCTTCTGGCCGGAAGATGATGTAAATCACCTAAGACTTCTGTATACAACTAGGTATGCAGAGAGAAAGCCTGGTCTC
>SJYQ01000711.1:121640-147118 GCA_006410935.1 Redunca redunca | reverse complement strand
CTTTCTGCCATAAGGGTGGTGTCATCTGCATATCTGAGATTATTGATATTTCTCCCGGCAATCTTGATTCCAGCTTGTGCTTCTTCCAGTCCAGCGTTTCTCATGATGTACTCTGCAGAGAAGTGAAATAAGCAGGGTGACAATATACAGCCTTGATGTACTCCTTTTCCTATTTGGAACCAGTCTGTTGTTCCATGTCCAGTTCTAAGTGTTGCTTCCAGACCTGCATACAGATTTCTCAAGAGGCAGGTCAGGTGGTCTGGTATTCCCATCTCTTTCAGAATTTTCCACAGTTTATTGTGACCCACACAGTCAAAGGCTTTGGTATAACTCTGTTGGATATCAGTATTACTTTTGGTGTAACACATACTCAACATGAAAGATTTATTTATGGATTCTAATGAATAGGATACTGTGGTTCTTTATATCTTGTAGATATCTCACCCGTACGTGTGATTAAGCGATTACAGCTAAAATCGAACAGTGACACAAGAAAAGTACTTCAAACAGTGATGTTGAGAAGACCCAAAAGTCTTGAAATCAAACATTTTTACCTCAGGGAAATGCAGGAAAATATGAACTCAAATATGAGACTGAAATATGACTTAGAGTCTCAGCAGAGATGTGATGAAAGATATGATAAAGGAATGCCTGTGACCAATAACAAAAATCTCATTGATGGAAGACATTGCTGTTGTCAAAGGGATGTCAGAATCAAGCCTGTTGAAAATAGGCTTGGTTTAAACTTTCAGGATGAACTCCACATGATAGGAAGTGGAGGGGAAATGTATGGATTTGATGACTCTGACAAGAAAATCAACAGTAGTGTCCCATTTTCATCACTTCATATAATTTCTCCTAAAGTTCAAACCAGTATTTCTGACACTCATGAAAATGACTTTACACATTCCTCAGTCCTGACACAGAACCAGAAAGCACACAGCAAAAGACCTTACAAGTGTAGCAAGTGTAACAAAACCTTCCTCTATAGCTCAGACCTCGCCAAACATCAGACAGTCCACATAGGAGCGAAAATATTTAAATGTGATTTATGTGACAAAGTCTTTAGTTGAAATTCAAGACCTGTAAATCGTTGAAGAATTCACAGTGGAGAGAAACCTTACAAATGTAATGAATGTGGAAAAACCTTTAATCACTACTCAAACCTCACTAGAGATCAGAAAATTCATACAGGAAAGAAGTTCTGTGTATGTGATCTCTGCAACAGAGTCTTCAGTAATAATTCAAGCCTTGCAACTCATCAGAGGGTTCATACTGGGGAGAAACATTATAGATGTAATGAGTGTGGCCAAGCTTTTAGTCTATATGCAATCCTTGCATTGCATCGTAGAGTTCATACTGGAGAGAAACTTTACCAGTGTAATGAGTGTGGAAAAATCTTTAGTCACCACTCTAACCTCATCAGACATCAGAAAATTCATACCGGAAAGAAGTCATATGAATGTGATATGTATAGCAAGGTCTTCAGTAGAAATAAAAACCTTGCAATTCATCAGAAGGTTCATACTGGAGAGGAACCCTGTAAATGTAATGAATGTGACAGAAGGTTTGGTAAAAATTCACATCTTGCAAGTCATCAGAGAACTCATATTGGAGAGAAACCTTATAAATGTAATGAGTGTGGCAAAGTTTTCACTATATGTGCAACTCTTGGAAGGCATCAGAGGGTTCATACTGCAAAGAAACCTAACAAATGTGATGAATGTGGCCAAGTCTTTACTCAGAAATCAAGCCTTACATGTCATCAGCAAATTCATTCTGGAATGAAACCTTTCAAATATAGTGATTGTGGCAAAGCCTTCCGTCAAAATTCACACCTTACACGTCACTGGATTGTACATTTTGTAAAGAAACCTTTCAACTACATTGAGTGTTCAAAATCCTTTACTCAGGTCTCAGCCCTTACTACACATAAGAAAATCTGACATGAGAGAAACCATATAAATATCATATATTTTGGAAAGTCTTCAGAATTAAAAATTTACACCTTACAGTTTGGAGAATTGATAACTGGAGAGAAACCATACAAGTATCTTTAAGTCTGGCGAAGCTTTTGTGCATTCAGTCTAACCATCATATATGGAAGGAATGGAAGGAAACCTTACAAACGTTATGACTGTCTCAGTGTATTTGGTCAAAGTTTATACCTCATGACCCACCAAATTACTCACACTGAAGAGAAACTTTGTAAATGTAATGAAAGGTTTTCAGTGTGGCAAGTTTTTCAGTGTGCTTTCAAGCCCAGCTCATGAGATGGTCCATACTGATGAGAGACCTTGAAAATACAGTGATGTGGCAGTGCACTTAGCATGTGTTCACATCTTAAGTTCGTGGGAAAATTCATACTGGGTAGAAACTAGGTAGAGGTACTTAGTGTAGTCACACCTTTAGAAAATGAATTTGTTCTGGAAAGAATCCTCACAAGTATCATGAATGTGAGAAATGTATACTCAGGGCTCATATCTCACCAGAATTTAGGTAATAATCAGTGGGCAGAACATGAAAGAAAGGAATAAATTTTGCACATCTTTTAGGTTGTACCCTAAACTCAGGGTCACCAAATACTTCAAGCTTAAAAATTCAGTGAGGAGACTTAACCTGACAGTACAGTGGTTAAGACTCCATGGTTCCACTGTGAGGCAGTGGGGAGGTAGAGTGCGAGTTTGATCCCTTGTCGGGGAACTCAGATCCCACATGCCTCAGGGTGCAGCCAAGAAATAAATGTTTTAAATTTAATTTAAAAAAATTCCCAAAATAAAATTGCAGTGAATATGGCAGAGTTTCAAATTATCGGTCCTTTGTCACTAGATATCAGAATCTTTATCCTGGAGAAAAACAACACAAGTGTATGTGGCAGAGGTTTTACCCAAAGATCACAAATACTGAAGTGTTTGCTCCCAAATTCTGTGGGTCTGGCAAAACCTTTACCTTTAGTTCAAATATTAGGCAATAGCAGAGATTCTGTCATGAAGAGAAGACATGTAAATGTAGACCAGAAGCTTTATCCAGGCCTCACAGTGCACTAAGCTTCAGAATACAGGGTTTTGAGAAACTACACCAAATAAAGTGTGTACTAATTGTTATAATTGAAGATCCCAGCTGTGGAGCATAGAGTTATTATGTTGGAGAAGACGCTTTCCAGTGTTGGTGAATCTGTAAAGATTTTCATCAAGTGCCCTCGCCTTTGGTGTAATGAGATAATTCATGTAAGTCAAAGTATACAGACATTCTGAACATGGAACCGCTTTTAAGAAACAGTGCACTCTCAGGGAACATCATAAGATTCATATTTGGGAAATGCGATAAATTTGGGGAGCTTTTTGAGCACTTCTTACAATAGACCACACATCAAATAATACATACTAGGAATAAATAACCCTAATAAATAAGGATAACTATAGTCCATATTAATCTGAGATATTACATACTACAGAATTACTACAAGTCACAGTATCTTAAAATTTAATGACGTAATGTATACATGAGAGTAAGGACATATGTGGAAATGGCCCATTATCTTCAGTGTGGTGGTGGTTTTAAGTCGTGTTTGACTCTTGCAACTCCATGGACTATAGCCTGCTGGACTCCTGTCCATGGAATTCTCCAGGCAAGAATACTGAAGTGGGTAGCCATTTCCTTCTCCAGGGGATCTTTCTGACCCAGGAATCAAACCCAGGTCTCCTGCATTGCAGGCAGATTCTTTACCAACTGAGCTACAAGGGAGGCCCTATCTTCAGTGTATACATATTCATTTGTTTTGAGTTTTCTTGAAAAGGCTACATTACAGTGTATGCCATTCAACATGAAGTTTGAAGTCTGTTGATCTTACGCCTTCAATATAGACCTTTGAAGATGGTCCCTGGAGAGGAGTCAGTAAGATGAAGGGGCAGACTCCATTAGGTGTGGTTCCTGTTACCTGGAAAAATGAGGACCCTGAATTAGACAATAGTATGTGAATTTTGCTTAGCAGCGGATAATAATGTAAAACTAGGGCATGATTACTCATCATGCTCATTTCGTTCAGGGTACCTTTCTGTAGATAGTTCACAGTGTGTTATGGGACAGAATCCTCCACCTACTGGCCTTGAACAGAGCATGCAGGACATTAAGGGACTGGGCTCTTCATGAGGGAAAGTGACAGGTCACTAGGGACTGAGATTATCTGGTAGAAATAATGCAGAGGAAAACTTTGTCATTTTTTCCATTGGATGGTTATAACTGTTGTATATATGTATGTTTAATGAGTTATTTTTGGAAATTGAACAGAGCAGTTATCTTCAGAGGAAAATATATTCATATGCATTAGAATATTGCATGTATGAGTATGATTCACATTTAACTGCTGCAGTTACATTTGCTGCTGTTTGATTTGAAGTGTTTCATACATCTATTGTAATTAATTAATTTTAGTTACTTTGTCAACCCTAGATGAACCTTGTTGCTTCCACTTTTCTTTTCCTGTCTCTAACTTTACAAATAGAGAATCTAGCAATGCACCATTAGGTTCTCAGGATTGAAAGAATCTGTAGTAATTTCTTTCAAATATGGAATCAAACAGGATACCATTTAAGGATTAAATACTCAATTTGTACTGGCATTATTCTTTCCACTCTCTGTTCCAGACTATTCACATGGATATAATGAAAACATCATAACTGTATATTTCAGACTCTGACTTCTATTAATGTACAAAAATTTAACAGTAAATTTAAAAAATTGATTTTGTTGAATGATTTATCAGTTTAGTAGCATCCCTTATAGTAAATTAAGAGATTCTCTAAGGAGCTGTGTCCCGATTCACCAAAACAACGGTTGTACAGACTTTCTGCCTCTACCTCTTCAGAACAGTTCCTGGAAGCTGTCTCTGAGACCTTGTCCCCTTAGCTGTAGTCCTCATTCTGCCCGAAATGGAACAACTCATGACTCTTGGTTTGTGCGTTTTATTAAGTCGACAATATCATAAACAGAAAAAAAATTTTTTTTAATTGAATCTATATGGGCTGATGGGTGCTTACTAACTCAATAACTATTTCAATATATGAAAGAACTTTATGCTGTACACCTAAATCTCATACAGTGATGTATATCAAGTTCATCTCAATAACACTGGGAGGAAACGTTTTCAAAGGCAGAACACTTTGGAGAAAAAATAATGAACAGTGCAGTTTAGAGCAGTTTTTTTGTTTGTTTGTTCGTTTTTAGCGTGTCTTACTCTCTTTAAAGCAATGGTTAGTGTCGGAAATTATCACACGGCTTAGTCCTTCACACCAGGATTAGTCCCTGAGTGCCTGGGACTGACAGTGTGTGTGTCGTCATTCAGCCGCATTCATCCTGACTGAATGAGGAATAGAAAGGAAAAACTGTTCTGTAGGGTCGAATTCTACCCAGGGAGCAGTTTGTATTTTTCATTCTAGTTTTTATTATCAAGGCAAATCCAGGTTTTCGTTCCTTGAACTGCCTAAGTTGATTCTACTTGCAGGAAAGTTCCAGGAGCCAGCTAGCATCCCACAGCAACCACTTGGAGACCACTGTTCCCAACCATTGAATAAAGCGCCTGAGTCTCAAGAGAGGGACCTGAGAGAAACCTGCTGGCAAAAACAGCTTTTTATTGACACCATTTTAAACTTGGCAGGAGGAAACCTCCTACTTTCAGGCACTAATACAAGGTGTTAAACCTGTTTCACACAGGATCTTAAAATGAGCGTTTTCACGGTACTAGAAGGTCTCCTGCCCCGCCTCCGGGCGCTGCTGAGTGCATCAGGGTTCGTTGTGCCCCGCCCTTCCTGGTAGCGCTCCGCCCATGCGCAGCAACCGGAAGTTCCGCCTCTAACGTCGTGCGTGCGCAGTTTCTAACCCGGAAACGTTCTCCGAGGGACGGTCGCACTGCAGAGCGTAAACTTCTGATTTTTAGGGTAGATCTGTGGTAGGCACTCTCTATTCCACTGTTAGGGTCTCGGAACTACTACGGGCCTAAAATCCCAGCACCCGGCCCTCCCCAGCAAGCAGAGTCAGACGGCGCCGATACTTGTCGGGTATGTTTTTCTTTGTGTTTGAATTCGCTCTGAGGCTGGTCTGTTCCCTTGGCTTCAGTCCAGGTAGACACCGCCTTTCTTTCCTTTTCCCGCCTAAGACTGTCAGTACCTCTTTCCCCATCCCTCAAGGAAAGTCTTCTGGCGCGAAATGGATTCCCGCCTCCCCCGTCGAGGCCGCGCCCTCTCCCCGGTCGTGGAATTCAGGAGAGCCCGCCCGGCTCCTGAGACCCCCTCCCTCCCAGCCCCTCTGTCCTCGTGTCTCCTCCGACCGGTCCTTCTGACCTGCAGACCTCCCCTTCTCGTCAGCCCTTCCTCTCACCGCGCGTAGAGGGAGGTGACTTCGGCCAGCCCTGTAACACCCAGTGTTCTTCGGTGCCAAATTTTATCCTATGGCAAATGGTCTCTTGCTGTAGGCGGGCATCTTACTGGCTCGCCATCCTTGTAAATTCGTGGGCCAGGCGATCAGGCGAAGCAGAGTCAGAGCCGGACAGAGAAATAGGAAAACTTAAGGCGACAGAATGAAGGAGATCGGACATAGAAGATGGCTGCTGCTGCTAAGTCGCTTCAGTCGTGTCCGACTCTGTGCGACCCCATGGACAGCAGCCCACTGGGCTCCCCCGTCCCTGGGATTCTTCGGACAAGAACATGAGTGGGTTGCCATTTCCTTTTCCAATGCATGAAAGTGAAAAGTGAAGGTGAAGTCGCTCAGTCGTTCGTAAATTGTAAAAGGAAAGCGATTATGCCTTGAAAGGAGCAGATGAATCAAATAGAAAAATAAGTAAAATCCTGGAACTCCAGGGGTTGGAGAGTACCAGAGGGGGGGGGGGNGGGGGGGGGGGAGCCTGGATCATCAATCAGTAGGGGACAGGTAATAGTGGTGAGGCCCTTCTCACAAAGAGTCTGCAATAGGGTAAAAGGTGGGACAGTGGCCTTCAGAGCATCCTGGTCCTGGGAGAGGAACAGTACAAAGGGAAGGAAGAAAGAGAGAGGAAGGCAGGAGCAGGGGAAAGAGAAGGAGACCCGGAAGTAGAGAGAAAACAGGAAAACAGATAAAAGAGAATGAAGTGGAAACACCTGGATGTGTAGGTAGAGGGGGAACTGGATCCAGTTGGGTGCTGAGGTCTTTGGATGTGGTTGATTAATTTCAGATGTAGCTTTTGTGTCTTTAGAATGTAGTAAATTCAAAGTCGCTCAAATCATACAGATGAAAAGTGCAGAACCCATCTATAACACCTGTGCACATTTTATGAATGCTTGTGTATTTTAGGTGCCCCAGGTGATTTCAATCTGTATCCCTCACTGAGCATCAGGACTCTTGAGTCCTCCTATTCCTGAGGGCTGAGATCTGGGTTGAGGAGGGGGCGCTCTGCCTTGAGTGGGGATGGACCAGGGCCTGGAGTTGACCTGAAGTGGATCGTGGGGTCAGCTGAGGTGCCCATTGCTGCTGTGTACATGAGGCCTCAACAGGAGGGGAGTGTGATCTGAGGGAAAGTGTGAGAAAGCGCCCATATTGGACTCTGTGTGGGAGTTGACTGTCCTGAGTCCCTCCTGAGACAGTGGCCACAGAGAACTGTATGTTCCCCATGGTGAGGCCTTCCCCTTGTGTGGGGTTGTGGCACAGGAAAGGGGTGTGTTGACTTTAAGCATTAAACAGCATGTTTTCACCTTTCATGGTAGGCCTCTGAAGACTTGTGTTGCCTGAGGAAGAAGCCCTGAAGTTAAAGAAGGGGAAGGAAAAGGAGTCAGGAATGGCTCTTTCTCAGGTAAAGTCTGTCCTTCCTGAAATGCCCTTCTCTGGACTTGCTAATCTCTGACTCTGGAGTAGTCTGTCTGACTCCTGTACACGCACACTCATCTGAGGCCTTCCCTCAGGGCCTGTTGTCTCCACTTAGATACCATCTCCCCATGACCCGGTGACCCAGCCCTTGTGTGGAGGCTCCCCTGGGCACCGTCCTGGGCAGGGTTTCACATGCACGGGTTGGAGATGGGGTTTCACTGCTGGGCAGCAGGGATTGCATAGGGCCCATCTGGATGTGCTGTCTGCTCTCTGTCAACCAGGGTAAAGAAGCTGCATGTGGAAGTCAGGTATTATATGCACAACATCTGGTAAAATCTGAAAATCAGTTCAATAAGGGAAAATTTGTTCTGATTTTTTTTCTAATGCCACTGAATGTAAATGAATGAATCACTTTCTTCAAAATCTTAATGATTGAGAGTGAAATGACAATTCAGAAACAGACTTCAGATATAAGGGGGTGCTTTGTTGCATTATTGAATTTACTCTATGAAAACAACTTAAATAGTTAGAAATTCTTTAAATCATTTTTATCACCTCTGTCACTCAGAAGTTGTGTTTCTACTCTGTGAGTTGTATTGGGTGACACACTGAAGTTTTTATCTTTGATAAAAGTAGGTTTTATCTTTGATAAAAGCAGGTAAGGTTTTAGCTTCTTTCTTTTGCTAGAAGATACCTACATTCTCAGCACCATTCATTATTATTTTTAAATTTTCTTTTAACAACAGAAACATTTTGTATTGGGGGTATAGCCGACTAACAGTGTTGTGAGAGTTTCAGGTAAACAGTGAAGGGACTCAGCCATACATGTCCATTTATCCATTCCCCCACCAAACCCCACTCCCATCCAGGCTGGCACGTAACATTGAGCAGAGTTCCATGTGCTATACAATAGGTTCCCATTGGTTATCCACTCTTAACATAGCAGTGTTTACATGACCTTGCTAAGGTCCCCAACCATCCCTTCCCCTTGGCAACCATGAGTTCATTTTCTAAGTCTGTGAGTCTCTTTCTGTTTTGCAAGTATGTCATTTGTATCATTTCTTTTTAGATTCCACATATAAAGAATGTCATATGATATTTCTCCTTCTCCCTCTGACTCTTTCAGTCAGTATGACACTCTCT
Source organism: Redunca redunca (assembly GCA_006410935.1). NCBI lineage: Eukaryota > Metazoa > Chordata > Mammalia > Artiodactyla > Bovidae > Redunca > Redunca redunca. Next base: position 138,145 of record SJYQ01000711.1, on the reverse strand, counting down.
GGGTCTGTCCATGTTGCTGCAAATGGCCTTGTTTCATTCTTTTTAATGGCTGAGTTATATTTCATTGTGTATTTGTACCACATCTTATTTATCTATTCCTCTGTCGATGTATATTTAGGTTGTTTCCACATCTTGGCCATTGTAAACAGTGCTGCAATGAACATTGGGGTGCATATATGTTTTCGGGTCATGTTTTTCTCTGGATATATGCCCAGGAGTGGGATTGCAGGGTCATATGGTAGCTCTGTTTTTAGTTTTTTAAGAACTCCATACTGTTTTCCATAGTGGCTGAAGCAATTTTAAATTCCCACCCACAGTGCAGGAGGGTTCCCTTTTCTCCACACCGTCTCCAAGATTTGTTGTTTGTAGATTTTTTTGACCAGTGTGAGGTGATATCTCATTATAGTTTTGATTTGCATTTCTCTTGTAACTAGCGATTTTGAGCATCTTTTCATATGCCTATTGGCCATATTCAGGTCTTCTGCCACCCATTTTTTGAGTGGGTTATTTGTTTTGATGCTATTAAGTGTCATAAGCTGTTGTAAATTTTGGAGACTAATTCCTTATCAGTCACATCATTTGCAAATATTTTCTCACTATCTGTGGGTTGTCTTTTTGTTTTGTTTATTGTTTCCTATTCCGTCATTCATTATTGAGACCATCCTTCTTTGTGTGGCATCCATGTCAATACATTTTTCATATTTATCAAGAAATAATTCTGATATTCTTTTTTTTTTTTCTTTTTTCTCCTGCACCTCTTAGCTTGCAAGATCTTTGTTCGTTGACCAGGGACCGAATCCGGGCCCTCAGCACCGAGAACAGGGAGTTCTAACCACTGGGCCGCCATAATATTTCCTATTTCTGGTACTCTAATCTGCTTCATTGGCTAATGTATCCTTGTTTATGCCAATACCACATCATCTTGATTACTTTGTAATATGTCTTGAAATCTCACAACGATGGCCTCCATCTTCTTTTTCAAGAGTATTTTGGCCCTTTGGGGTCCTTTGAGATTCCCTGGTGGCTCAGATGATAAAGCGTCTGCCTACAGTGTGAGAGACCTGGGTTCGATCCCTGGGTCAGGAAGATCCTCTGGAGAAAGAAATGGCAACCCTCTCCAGTACTCATGCCTGGAAAATCCCATGGACAGAGGAGCGTAGTAGACTACAGTTCATGGGATCGCAAAGAGTCAGACAGGACTGAGTGACTTCACTTCACTTGAGATTCCCTGTGAACTTTAGTATGATTTTTGTTTTCTATTACTGCAAAAATTGCCATTGAAGTTTTGATATAGATTCCATTGAATCTCTAGAACACTTTGGTGTGGTCATTTTAAGAATATTACATCTTTGAATCCATGAGTATGGCTGTCTTTTTATTTATTTCTATCTCCGTGGACTTCTTTCAGAATATTTACTAGTTTTCAGTATACAAGTCTTTAACCTCCTTGATTGATTTGTTCCAAAGTATTCTACCCCTTTTGATGCTATAGTAAATAGGAAGTTAAAGTGAAGTGAAAGTTGCTTAGTTGTGTCTGACTCTTTGTGACCCCATGGGCTATACAGTCCACGGAATTCTCCAGGCCAGAATACTGGAGTGGGTAGCCTTTCCCTTCTCTATGTCATCTTCCTAACCCAGGGATCGAATCCAGGTCTCCCTCATTGCACGCAGATTCTTTACCAGCTGAGCCACAAGGGAACCCCAAGAACACTGGAGTGGGTAGCCTGTCCCTTCTCCAGCAGATCTTCCAGACCCAGGAATCACACCGGGGTCTTCTGCATTGCAGGCAGATTCTTTACCAATTGAGCTATCAGGGAAGCCCATAGTAAATAGGATTGTTCTCTACTTTTCTGTTGGCATTGTTCATTGTGTATAGAAATGCAATTGATTTTTCTGCGTTTTTTTTTTTGGCTGCAAGTTTTCTAAAGTTGTTTTTTAAGGTAGTAGTTTTATCTTGGAATCTTTTTGGTTTCTACATGTAAACCCTTGTCACCTACAAAAACAGGTAATTTTACTCTTGACGTTGTACAGGAATAACCGAATTTTTTTGTACAGGGATAACTTTGAATTTTTTCTTGTCTAATGTCTCTGGTGGAGATGTTCATTAGTGTCTTGAACAGTAGTGTCAAGCTGCCTCTTTCTACTACTTGTTGTAAGCTTTTAGCAGTGTGGACTTCCCCTTTAGTACAGCTCTGAGTGCATATCATAAATTTTGGTATGTTGTGTTTTAATTTTCATTCAGATGCTATATAACACTTCAGCCTAGACCACCCATGGCTGGCTTTTGTGTGTATTTCATGTATTGTGTACAAGTATGAAAAATCCACATTGATTGGAGGACATTATAATTATGTGAAAAAGTATGAGGAATTAAAATTAGAGATACACAATTTCCTCCAAATTCCTTCTCATAGATCTGTCAGAATACATACTGCAACTGAATTGATCCTTATCCCTCTCTCCTCTTCTCATTTTCCATGAGAATAAGAACTCCTCAGAGCCCTTTGGTGAAATATATTTTCATTTCAGAGATTGTTGACATTTGCTGATGTGAACATAGAGTTCTCTCTGGAGGAGTGGGAATGCCTGGACCCTGCTCAGAGGACTTTGTACGGGGACGTGATGCTGGAGACCTACAGGAACCTACTCTCTGTGGGTGAGGATCACTTCCCTTTGAAGTGGGGATCTGCTCTAGGGTATCTCTGCATTTCCCCTCTTTGCCTCCTGGGAACCCCTGCCTTGCTTGACTGATTCAAAGTCCTGTAGGCTCAGACATGAAAAGCTTCAGGATGTGGTATCAGGAACTTCAACCTAACTTCCTCAGAAAATCTACCCACTTTGTGATATAGTTATTTCAGAACTCACTCTATATTTAAAGCTCAATGACTAACAGCCCCACTGTCCTGTTTTCTCCTCATGTGCGTTTTGAGTTAGCCATTCTAGAAAGTGAGCTACGTTTCTGCATTGTATACTGTTCCCTGTGTATTCTGAAGGAGACCAGCAGAAGGTAAGTTTCTGAAATGTTTTGCTCAACCCCTCCGTTGTGTCCTCAGTCCTTAGCAAGATAAAGAACGATTCTGGAAAAGCCATAGCAAATCACATTTCTTTCTTCTTATGTGTAGAAATTTCTGTTGATCATATTGTAGCAAGAGGCAGAGCACGGGGCTGTGGGGACTGACATGAAATCATAGATAAATTTACCATCAGATTAAATGCTACATAGATAAATCCACAACCACCATCAGTGAGCATACATGAAATTATTGCAGTAGTTGTCAGGGGTTATTGTGGTGTTCAGGACCTGTAGCTTCCCTGCAGTCTCTGTACAGTTTTCAGAATCATTCCTCCTTGTCTTTGCCAGTGGGTTGGTCTTGATCCAGGAGACATGCATGTTTGAGATGTGAGCATTTACTCATTTTTCCTCTTATAGACTCTCTTGCTTCAGCAAAGTACTTATCTGATGCCTTCCTTCTACTGAAACTGTTGGCTGGGAGGGAGATAGCCTGTCTCTGAGATACGTTTTGTGATTTTGATATACCATCTCCTGGAAATGTAATATCAGTTCAACTCTAGTGCAGTGATGGTGCACACTTGGTGAGCTGAGAATGGTTTTGAAAAACTTTGTTCCCAATTGCCACTTTCTACAATTACAAGTTCATAATGATCATCTCCAGTGGGTAGTAGAGACTCTTAGTTTTCTGTGAACTCTGAAGGTAGTAGGGGGTGTACATGGAGGAAACAGAAAATGTGAAGGTCCCACACTTGCTGGTTAGTGATGTTGAAAATATTTTCTTTTTCCTACTTTTACTCTATATTCCAGCTTTAGTGAAAAGTCTTTCTCATTTTGCCCATTTTCTAATTATTATTATTTTTTTTGCCATTGTGGTTCTAGAATTCTTTATGCACCCATAGCCATGGGTTCCCCTACTTTCTCAGTCTCCTTCCATCAAGGCAAGGGCTTAATGAACATGAGTTTAGCCAAAGAAGGTATGAGTGGAATTAATGAATTTCTCATCTGAATGATCACATCCCTGTTTCTTATAAATGACAATATCACACCCAGCAATGTTGCTTTTACAGGTATACCCAAGACATTTGAAAACATTTATCTGTATAAACATCTTGTACAAAATGTTCAATAGAAGATTTTTCATAATAGCCAAAACTTAAATTGGAGCTATTACTTGTACACATGTAAAGTTCAGATGGATATCCTTTCATTTTCCCACTGTGAATATTCTTTTGATAGGCACCAGTTTTTCAAAATCCGTTCTTCACTGAATTGCCTTGATACCTTAGTCTGGTGGACTACTCGAATGGGGAGTCATGCTAATAATATGTTGTCTTGGGAATTCCCTGGCAGTCCAGTGGTAAGAATTCTGCAGTTCGCCTGCTGATGTCCCTGGTTCAATCCCTGGTTGGGGAACCAAGATCCTGGAAGTCGTGTGGTGCAGCCTGAAAAAAAAAGAATATTTTGTCTGTCTGTAGGTTCAAATTCACACCTTCTTTCTCTATTCGTCAACTGAGGTCATGTATGTAAAGCCCTGAATCTACTTCCCTTACTTGAAGAATTGTGATTATCTTCCGTACGCTTTTAACAGTGAATAAGTAGAATTAGATGGCAGAGAATAGTGTGTTTTTAAAGACTCGATGGACATAAGTTTGAGTAAACTCCAGGAGTTGGTGATGGACAGGGAGGCCTGGTGTGCTGAGATTCATGGGGTCACAAAGAGTCGGACACGACTGAGCAACTGAACTGAACTGAAAGACTCAAAAGTTACTTTTATATGAAAAAAAAAAATCCGTATCCTGTTACATTTATTATAGTACCACTTTGTCTGCATTATGTCTTGTATCTTTCTTTTGCCCTTTGTTTATAGCAATATCGTGCATGCATGTTCAGCTGCTCAATCATGTCCCTGTCTTTGTGACTCCCTGGACTGTATCCCACCAGGCTCCTGTGTCCATGGGATTCTCCAGCCAAGGATACTAGAGTGGATTGCCATTTCCTCCTCCAGGAAATCTTCCCAACCTAGCGATCAAACCCATATCTCCTGTTTCTCCTGCATTGGCAGGCGAATTCTTTACCACTGAGCCATCTGGGAAACTTCTTAACAATATTATGTCTGAACCAAATTAAATAAATTTACATGTTCCTCACTCTTCATTACATATAATTTGGAGCCAATAAACTATATATTTAAAGTTCCTGCATATGTGTGGAATTGCTCTATTTACTGGCTCTTCATATAACTAAAGAATGTTTCATTTGTTCATATTTATTTAATTTTGATTTACAGATGATGGTTTTCAGAATGTTTTATGCTACTTCATGGGTATACAGATATAGGTAAGGTACTTGGAAAAATATTTAGCCTTTTCAAAAACTATTTTATCAAATTCTTCATTTTCACAGTGCTGTATTTCTTTCTCAGTTCTGAACCACCACTCATTTAGGGTACTCATTAGATAATCTAGTTTTGGATTATTTAGTTTTAGAATATATTTTATGTTCTTTTTCATTTATTCATGTGTAATAGGCAGAATATATATATATGGTTTAATATTCTTTTCGCTTCACTTAAAGAAGACCATAATATTTACGTATAATTGGTATGCGCTTTGGTGTTAATGGTTGAAAAGTACACTTTCTTTAATAGATAATGAAGTTTTTCCAATGTGCCTGTTTTTGTGATAGGTTATTTGAAACTAGGGTGCCCTAAAATTATTAAAATTACCTTTGATCCCTTTCATTGTAGTAAAGAATCATTACTTTCTTATTGCTACAAATTCTGTGATCATGGCTGGGGAGCTTCATAACTGCTTGACATAAGTATTACTTTGGGTATATTACTGTGCATTTAACAAACATTTATTTACAAATTTAAATGAATTGAATGTATCCGGTTCGTTATANATGTATGTGAAAAAGTCTTTAGTCGAAATTCACACCTTGCAAATCATCAGAGAATTCATACTGGAGAAAAACCTCACAGATGTAATGAGTGTGGCAAGCTCTTTGGTCAAAAAACAGACCTTACAAATCACTTGAAAATTCACACTAGAGAGAAACCTTACAAATGCAATGAGTGTGGCCAGGTCTTTAGTCAAAAAGCAGTTCTTACATGTCATCAGAGAATTCATTCTGGAGAGAAACCCTACAGAGGTAATGAGTGTGGCAAGGTCCTTAGGGAAAAGGCAGTCCTTGTGTTTCATCAGAGAAATCATAATGAGAAACCTTATAAATGTAATGAGTGTGGAAAGTCCTTCCATTACAGCACAAAATTTCGTAGACATCAGTTAATCCACACGGAGGGGAAATTATATAAATGTGATATATGTGACAAAATGTTCCGTCATGATTCCAGCATTCCAAGACATAAGAGAATTCATACTGGAGAGAAACCTTACAAATGTGATGAATGTGGCAAGGCCTTCAATCAAAAATCAAACCTTGGAATTCATCAGAGAATTCATACTGGAGAGAAACCTTACAAATGTAACGAGTGTGACAAAAGCTTTAGTCAGAACTCAGCCCTCACTCAGCATAAATTAGTCCACAGGGAAGAGAAATCATACAAGTGTGATATATGTCACAGAGCCTTTCGTTGTCATTCAAACTGTGCAAGACATCAGAGAGTCCATACTGGAGAGAAACCTTACAAATGTAATGATTGTGACAAGGTCTTTAGTCAGAAAGTACACCTGAGACATCATCAGAAAATTCATACAGGAGAGCAGTCCTAGAAATGTAGTTAAGTGTGGCAGAATTTTTCATCACAGGTCAACCCTCACTCAATACCCGTGAAATGAGACTGGAGAAGAACTATAGTATTGTGAGGAATGTGATGAAGTCAGTAGTCAAAATTCAGACCTTTCACTTCATCAAAGAATTCAAAATGGAGAGAACCTTTCAAAGGCATTGAGTAATGAAAAGCCTTTACTCAGACCTCAACCCTTACTACGCATCAGGGAATCAATACAGATAGTAAACCAAGTTGATAAATGTGGGAAGATCTTCATTTAACACTGACATTTTAAAGTCATGGGGAGTTCATGGCGGGGAGAAACTTGTGCACATGCGTGAGTGGCACGGCCTCATTTATTATAAGAAAATCTGTACTGGATAGAAACTGTAGGAATTTTATAACTGTCTCTTAAGTCAAAATTTGTACTTTAAAGTCAATCGGAGAATCATAGTGGAGAGAAACTTTATTAATAAGATGAGTGTGACAAATCCTTTGGTGTACTGTCAAGTCTAACTTACTGCTAGGTAATCTGTTTGTGAGGAAATTTAAGAAATGGTTTTAGCAGGTGTCCACCTCTTCATTTGAAAGGTCCTTCTGGAGGGAAATGTGATAAATGTATTTTAGACAAGGAATTCAATCACCAAAGAATTCATTCTCAAAATTACCTCACAGTTGGGGTGAATACTAGAAAACCTCTTACTTAGGTCTCACTTTTCACCAATAATCAAGTAATCTGCACTGCACAGAACATTACAAGTGTATTGAATTTTGCAAAGCTTTTAGGTTGTTTCTTAAACACCAGGATCACCAAATACATCATTCTTTAAAAATACAATGACTGTGGCAAAGTTTCACGTTTTTACTCCTTTCTCACTAGATAACAGCGTATTTATCCTGGAGAGAAGACACAGAAATGTAATGTGTGTGGCAAGGATTTTACCCAGAGGTCAGAAAATGGGACACGGGGCTTCCCTAGTGGCTCAGTGGTAATGAATATGCCTGTCAGTGCAGTAGACGTGGGTTCGATCCCTGATCAGGAAGATCCCACATGCCTCAGAGCAACTAAGCCCATGCGCTACAACTGTTGAGCCTGTGCACCACAACTACCAAAGCCCGCACACCTTAGAGCCTGTGCTCCTCCCAACATAAGAGAGGCCTGCATAGTGCAACTCAAGGGTAGCCCCCATTCACTGCAACTAAAAAAAGCCCGTGCAGCAACAAAGATTCAGCACAGCCAAAAATAAAAAGTTTTAAATTTTTTTAATTAAAAAAAAGACATAGTGGAGTGACACCTTATAAATGCAATGAGGTTGACAAAGCCTTCATGTTGCATTCAAGAATTAGGCAAGATCAGACAGTCCATTGAGGAGAAACACTTCAAATCCATGAGGAGAGGCTCTATGCAGGTCTCACAATGCACTAGACATCTCAATATACATCGTTCACAGAAACCACACAAAGCAATACCTGTGCTAAGTCTTGTACCAGAAGACAGACACTGAAACACAGGACTTACTCTGGAGAGGAAGTTTTCAAATGTAATGAGTACTGTTAAAATTTACATCCGGTATCCACACCTTTTGTGTAATAAGTGCACCTATACAGCTCAGAAACTAGAAATTTACCGACTATGGAAGCCGGTGTATCTTCAGCATTCACCAAAGAACTTATATTGCAGAGAATCCTTTCAAGTGTGATGATGATGGTAAGTTTTTTGAGTAATTCTCTCAGCAGAGTACACATTAGAAAATTTAATACTAGGAGTAAATAAGTTATTTCTCCAAGATTATGGTGGTAGTGGTTTAATCACTGAGTTGTGTCTTGACTCTTGTGACCCCTTGTACTGTAGCCCTCCAGGCTCCTCTTTCCATGGGATTTCCAAGGCAAGAATACTGGAGTGGGTTACCATTTTCTCCTCCAGGTGGTCTTCCTGACCCAGGTATTGCACCTGTGTCTCTAGCGTTGCAAGCAGATTCTTTACTACTGAGCTATGAGGAAGAGCCCATTTTTCCAAGATAAGTCTGAGATTATTACAGTGCAGAATCATTGCAAGTGACAATATGTTAAAACTGACATATTTGCTATATGAGAGAAAGGACATATGTGGAAATGGCCCATTATCTGTATAAATATGTAATTACCAGAGGCTTTTTGAACTGTTTATACCTTTCTACCTGAAGTTTGAAGACTTGATCTTACTCATGCATTACAGCTTTTTTATGATAGTCTGAGAAGAAATCGATAAACTGAGGGGGCTGACTTCATTTAGTGTGGGTGATGCATATCCTTATTTCCTAAAAAAGGAAGGATCTTAAATTATCCAATTGAATATTGTGTGAATTAGCATCAGACAGGGATAAGAAGTAATGTAAAAATATAACATGATTAGCCATGCTTATTATTCAAGGGTGCCCTTTAGAGATAGGTCACAATGAATCAGACAGAAGCATCTGTCAATCACTATGAACAGATCAATTCAGTTCAGTCGCTCAGTCATGTCCGACTCTTTGTGACCCCATGATACACAGTATGCCAGGCCTCCCTGTCCATCACCATCTCCCGGAGTTCACTCAGACTCACATCCATCATGTCTGTGATGCCATCCAGCCATCTCATCCTGGTTCGTCCCCTTCTCCTCCTGCCCCCAATCTCTCCCAGCATCAGTCTTTTCCAGTGAATCAACTCTTCACATGAGGTGGCCAAAGTACTGGAGTTTCAGCTTCAGCATCATTCCTTCCAAAGAAATCCCAGGATTGATCTTCAGAATGGACTGGTTGGATCTCCTTNCTTTCCAGTCCTGTGGCCACTGCTGAGTTTTCCAAATTTGCTGGCATATTGATTGCAGCACTTTCACAGCATCATCATTCAGGATTTGAAACAGCTCCACTGGAATGCCATCACCTCCACTAGCTTTGTTCGTAGTGATGCTTTCTAAGACCCACTTGACTTCACTCTCCAAGATGTCTGGCTCTAGATAGGGATCACATCATCATGATTGTCTGGGTCGTGAAGATCTTTTCTGTACAGTTCTTCCGTGTATTCTTGCCACCTCTTCTTAATATCTTCTGCTTCTGTTAGTTCCATACCATTTCTGTCCCTTATCGAGTCCATCTTTGCATGAAATGTTCCCTTGGTATCTCTAATGAACTGGACTTTACATGGGAAGAAAGTGAAAAGCTAATAGTGATTATCTGGTAGCAACAATACACATGGAAAGTTGGTAACATTCTGCATTGCTTAGGAATAGCTGTTCTATACATGTGATTAATGAAAAATTAGTCTTGCTCTTTGAAATTAAAAAGAGGGCAGTTTTTGATTGTGAAAGAAAAATGTAATCCAAAGTGCCAGAATCCTGTATGTATGTGTTCAGTCGCTCAGTCATGTCTGACTTTGCAACCCTATGAACCGTAGCACGCCAGGCCTCCCTGCCCATCACCAACTCCTGGAGTCCACCCAGACTCGTCCATTGAGTCAGTGATGCCATCCAACGATCTCATCCTCTGTCGTCCCCTTCTCCTTCTGCCCCCAATCTTTCCCAGCATCAGGGTCTTTTCCAATGAGTCAGCTCTTCGCATTAGGTGGCCAAAGTATTGGAGTTTCAGCTTCAACATCAGTCCTTCCAATGAACACCCAGGACTGATCTCTTTTAGGATGGACTGGTTGGGTCTCCTTGCAGTCCAAGGGACTCTCAAGAGTCTTCTCCAACACCACAGTTCAAAAGCATCACTTCTTCGGCACTCAGCTTTCTTTATAGTCCAACTCTCACATGCATACATGACTACTGGAAAAACCATAGCCTTGACTAGACGGACCTTTGTTGGCAAAGTAATGTCTCTGCTGCTTAATATGCTGTCTAGGTTGGCCATAACTTTCCTTCCGAGGAGTAAACGTCTTAATTTCATGGCTGCAGTCACCATCTGCAGTGATGTATGTGTATGATTGACATTTAACGGCTGCCATTACCTTTTGCTATCTTTTTATTCCTGTTTTAATTAAAATTTATTCTTCATAACCCCGAATGAATCATGTTCATTTCATCAACACACATTTATTCCACCTGGGTACTTTTATTACAGAAGCAAAGTGCACCATTAAGTTCTTAGGATTGAAAGATGGTGTACAGAAATAGTTTTAATGTGAAAACTTGGCCTGTGTGCACCGGTGCTAAATGGAATTTTTAAAACAGAGCTTTTGGTGAAGTATTAATAGAAAGGCCTTCCCTGGTGGCTCAGTTGGTAAAGAATCCACCTTCAGGTCTTTCTTTGCTGCATCTGCTGCGAGAATGAAGACCATTCTCAGCAATCAGACTGTCGACATCCTAGAACATGTTGACGTTAACTTGAAGGGATGGACAGTTATTGTGAAGGGCCCCAGAGGCACCCTGCGGAGGGACTTCAGTCACATCAATGTAGAACTCGGTCTCCTTGGAAAGGAAAAGAAGAGGCTCTGTATTGATAAATGGTAGGGAAACAGAAAGGAACTGGCTACTGTTGGCACAATCTGTAGTCACGTAGAGAACATGATCAAGGGTGTTACACTGGGCTTCCGTTACAAGATGAGGTCGGTGTATGCCCACTTCCCCATCAACGTTGTTATTCAGGAGAATGGTTCTCTTGTGGAAATCCGAAATTTTTTGGGTGAAAAATACATACGCAGGGTTCGAATGAGGCCAGGGGTTGCCTGTTCAGTATCTCAGGCCCAGAAAGATGAGTTGATTCTTGAAGGAAATGACATTGAACTTGTGTCAAATTCAGCTGCTTTGATTCAGTAAGCCACCACAGTTAAGGATATCAGAACATTTTTGGATGGTATCTATGTTTCTGAAAAAGGAACAGTTCAGCAGGCTGATGAATAAGATCTCAGTGATCCTGCTGCAGAAACAACAAGATAGCAGATGGTTCTATGGACTCAGTTGTGATCTTTTAAAGAGACAATAAAAACTCTTGATTTGAAAAAAAAAAAAAAAAAAGAATCCACCTGCAGTGTGGGAGACCTGGGTTTGATCCTTGGGTTGGGAAGATCCCCTGGAGGAGGGCATGGCAACCCTCCAGTATTCTTTCTTGGAGAATCCCCATGGACAGAGGAGCCTGGCAGGCTGTAGTCCATGGGGGCTCAAAGAGTGGGACACGACTGAATGACTAAGCACAGCACATTAATAGAAAAGAACAGTTTTATTGCTTTTATTGAAATTGTTTTCAGCTTGTTAGGAGGAAATATCAGTTTTAGATGTAAGCGGGCCATGCAAATACAAGCTTTTATTTTAAAGCTGTTTCAGACAAGAACTTAAACTGAGCACTTTCAAAGTACTGGAAAGCACTGTTCCCTGTTCCGCGTATGGGGCATCATCTTTTGGGATTTGAAATAGCTCAGCTGTAATTCAATTACTTCAGATTGTCATGAGGCCAGCAAATTGTCATGAACTTTTCCTACACTTGTTGGCTTAATGTTTTTTGGACAGGTAGTGAGGCATTACTCATTTGTAGAGTTTTCCCAAAGGCTTTTCTGTTTGTTTATTGTATATTGAGTTCCTCATGGTTTAATGAGTGCCTATTTAGTTTTCTGCTATCCTTCTGACATCATTCTTCATTGGTTTAATTTTTTTCTTTGCAGCCAAATAATGTAATATGATTTTAGTAGGTAGATGTGCATGGAATGTTAGCATGACTTTTGATATACCAAAACTTTTGATATTCTGGACCACCAGGGTATACCCTGTGTTGACATTCTTAACATATCCTTAAAATGCTGAGACTTTGGCTGTTATTTGGGAAATACTTCATTTATTATTTCATTTATTAACACTTAATTTTGATGTATAGATGGTGTAACACTTCCTTATGCTTCTTCATGACTGCATAGTTTTACAGGAGATATTTAGAAAAAATATTTTCATTATGTCATAGACATTTCATAGCAATTACTCTATTACCATGAAAGTAATCTCAAACTTCTTTTGTGTTCAGCAAATAAGATTTAAAATTATATATAAGTTTAGTATCATATTACGTGGGATATATTGAGTTTGCCAGAAAGTTCATCTGGATTATTTTATATTAGCTTTTAGAAATCCCGAATGAAATTTTTTGCCACTCCAAAAGATAAAAATATCTACAAACACCATCAGTGAGCATTATGTTAAATTATAGTACTACCAGACAGGAATTATTGTGGTCTTCAGGAACTAGGTTTTTGCCTCAAACTTCATTCAATTTTCAGAATTATTTTTCCTTCCCCTCTCTCTTTGCCACTGGCTTCGTTTGGACCCTAGATAAATGTGTGTTTGAGATGTGAACTCCTTTTTCCCCTTGCAGACTATTTGGTGTCAGCAAAGTACTTAGCTAATGTTTTCCTGCTGCCAGAACTGTGGACTCAGTGTTGCCTGGGAGGTAGACAGCCAGTCTCTGAGATGTGTTTTGTGATTTTGATAACCATCTCCTGGAAATATAATAGTTCAAATGTAGTGCAATGACTGTGCACACTTGATAAGCTGAGGCGGTTTCTGAAAAACTTTGTTGCCACTTACCAATTCCCACAAACAATGACAAGTTCCTAAAGTATATCACCCAAGTGGAGTAGAAACTCTCCCTTTTTATGAGCCCTGAAGGCCTCCAGGGGTGCCCATGGAAGAAACAAAAAGCACAGAGGTCTCAGGCTTGCTGGTTAGTGATGTTAAATATATTTTCTTTTTCCTACTTTTACTCTGTGTATTGATTTTGCATATACTACCTGACTTCCACATGCAGCTTCTTTACCCTGGTTGACAGCAGACAGCACATCCAGATGGGCCCTAAGCAATCCCTGCTGCCCAGCACTGAGACCCCATCTCCAACCCGTGCGTGAGAAACCCTTCTCAGGATGGTGCCCAGGGGAGCCTCCTCACAAGGGCTAGGTCACCGGGTCATGGGGAGATGGTATCTAAGTGGAGACAACAGGCCCTGAGGGAAGGCCTCAGATGAGTGTGCGTGCACAGGAGTCAGACAGAATACTCCAGAGTCAGAGATGTCGAGTCCGGATGGTGCTTGGGCATATTCATGTATTATTCCATGAGTTGTTAAACCTTGGAATCTTTCTGGGGATTGCATAGCACGATGGGTGGATTATTACTGGATGTGTGGAGAGTGTGTTGAACCAGATGAAATTTCATAAGGGTCTTTAGCCTAGAAGGGAAATGGATAGTGCTAAACTTTGATGGCAGAGGCATTTCCTTAGGGAGGGGCCGTAGATTCTCAGGATATAAGGAAGGCTCGGGCTCCCCAGGTGGTGCTAGTGATAAAGAATCACCTGCCAGTGCAGGAGACAGAAGAGACGCGGGTTTGATCCCTGACTCGGGAGGAGGGCACGGCAACCTACTCCATGGGCAGAGGCGTCTGGTGGACTACAGTCCATAGGGTCACAAAGAGTCAGACATGACTGAAGCGTCTTAGCTCACGGGCACAGGGAAGGATTATTCGTAGACTCCGAGCAGCATCAGCTCCATAGCAGTCTGGAGTACAAAGGCTTATTCTGGAGGTGATGCAGCTGCTATTTCTTGCTGCCAGTGCAGTGGGGTTCTCTCCACGTCTTTCCAAATCATGTGCATGTGCCACATACTTGCACAATACAGATAAACAGGAACTCTAGTGAATGGTTGGTGGGAATGTAAATAGTACATGGAAAACAGTACGGAAGGTTCTCAAATATTAAAAAGAGAACATGCCTGGGATCTCAGAGTCTCACTTCTGATTATAGACCCAAAGGAAGCAGAATCAGTATAATTTTTAAAATATTTATTTATTTGACTCCAATGGGCCTTAGTTGTGGATCACGAGATCTTTTCTGCATCACGCAGGCCCTTTCATCCTGGCAGCGGGGCTCTGGAGTATGCCTGCTCTGTCCTTGTGGTACTTGGGCTTAGTTGCTCTGCTGCATGTGGGATCTTATATCTGCAACCAAGGATTGAACAAGGATTGAGTCCCCTTTGTTGCAAGGCAGGTTCTTAACCTGGAATTCCTGTGACCACCAGGAATGTCCTGTGAAAAATCAGTATTTTGAAGGAGTTACCTGCATTCGTATAACCAATATTTCTTTATTCACAACAATCATTTTTCATGAAACAGAACAGTTTTATCTCTTTTCAGTTCTTCATAACAGAACGTAGTAATGCCCCAAAGGCTCTCAAGGTTGAAAGAATCTATTAGAGTTTCTTTGCATGGTGAAATCAAAGAATAGTTAATTTGGGAATTATATACTAATAATTTGCACTTGAGCTATTCTCTCCACACTCTGTCCATAGTGGAGCTTTTATAGACTCTGGCCCCCTAAAACCTACTCCCCTGTTTATGGATGTTCCTGTATGATATTTCCCAATGTCCTCTTTTGTTCCCAAATAAAACCATTAGTATGCACCTGATTTACATGAAGTGAAAATAGGAAAATAAACATGTAAACTATTAGGAAATAAACTTCAGAACTAAGGTTAAAAGTGGTATCTCTTTTTGACCTTGGAGAATTCTGAAACAATTTATTTGGGATTATTTACTTATTATTGGCTGCACAGTTGTGGCTCAGGGGCTTAGTGGCTACACAGCATGTGGGAATTTCCTGGACCAGGCATTGACCCCTCGTCTCCTGCATTGGCAAGCCAATTCCTTATCCCTGAGTCACCAGGGAAGTCCAGAAATCATTGAGATGCGCACATGGTGGCATTTTGTTTGTTTGTTTGATAAACTAGAAATTTCATAGATTCAATCCCAACATTTTTGTTCTTGTTACTTTGAAGTCACTGAAAACACAGATGGAACCAAATGCTGTGACTGAGGTTTGCCTGACTGGGTTTCACTGGGAAACATATGATCACACCTCTAAAGGAAGGAAGGAAGGAAGGAAGTTGAATTGGGAAGAGGCCTGTTACCCTGCTGTGTGTTAGAATCAAGGCCTGAACTTAGTCCACAGGGAGGTCTGGGTGCAGGAGGATGGGCACAGTGGTCCCAGAAAACGGGGACGGGATCCAGGAGGTGCCACACAGCACCCCCTCCACACAGTGGATTTTCTGGTGTCTTTAGGGAGGGCAAGAATCAGACCCATAGAATAACTGTCGTTAAAATTCGGGAGATCACTTTCTGGATTACCTATAGTTTTTATGTTAGTTTGAGTTACTAATGAAGAAGATTTCAGATGGAAGGTAAAAAAAAGAGACGTTGGCGTGTTCCTTGGAAGATGTTGAAGTTGCACTGGGGCGTGTGCATCAGCCTACACATCTGTCTTGTATTATTAGATTTTGGTGATGACAGTTTGGGGCTGCTGGGGTCACTGTGACTGATAAGATGTGTTGAGTCTGGTTGGTGTTTGGGCGTCTTCATGTGTATTATTCCATCATTAACACGGGAGTTGTTAAGGCTTGGAACCTTCTGGGGATAGCATAGCAGGATGGGTGGATTATTACTAGGTCTCTGGGGAGTGTGTTGGCCCAGATGCAGGTTTGGAAGTTTCTTTCCGCCTCAGAGGGTAATGGTTGGGCCTCAGCTTTGATGGCAGAAGTTTCGCATGATGCAGTGAAGGCTTGTTCTTAGAATCCGAGGATTATCAGCTCCACAGCAACCTGTAGTACAGGGGCTTATTCTGGAGATGACGCAGCTGCTACTTGTTGCTGCCAGCACAGTGGATTCTCTTTACAGGTCTCGGGCGTCTGCCATGTACATGCACAGTACAGTTAATGGTTGTCAACGGCTGAAGGCAATGCAGATGGTACCTGGAAAGCAGTACAGAGTTACCCAAAGA
>SJYQ01000711.1:108453-119375 GCA_006410935.1 Redunca redunca | reverse complement strand
GGAGTTGTTAAGGCTTGGAACCTTCTGGGGATAGCATAGCAGGATGGGTGGATTATTACTAGGTCTCTGGGGAGTGTGTTGGCCCAGATGCAGGTTTGGAAGTTTCTTTCCGCCTCAGAGGGTAATGGTTGGGCCTCAGCTTTGATGGCAGAAGTTTCGCATGATGCAGTGAAGGCTTGTTCTTAGAATCCGAGGATGATCAGCTCCACAGCAACCTGTAGTACAGGGGCTTATTCTGCAGATGACGCAGCTGCTACTTGTTGCTGCCAGCGCAGTGGATTCCTCTACTGTTCTCTCATCGTCTTTACAGGTCTCGGGCGTCTGCCATGTACATGCACAGTACAGTTAATGGTTGTCAACGGCTGAAGGCAATGCAGATGGTACATGGAAAGCAGTACAGAGTTACCCAAAGACTAAAAATAGAACATGCATAGGATCGCACATTCTCACTTCTAATTATGTAGCTAAGAAAAGCAAAATTTTAAAAACTGTTTATGTATTTGGCTTCACCTGCGTCCTTCAGGATCTTTGGTTTCGGTGCACTGACTTTCTAGTGTGGTTTTCGGGCTTAGTTGCTCCGCCGCCTGTGGGATCTTAGTTCCCCCACCAGCGATTGGACCCACATCCCACACAGAGCTAGGCAGGCTCTTAACCACTGGGCCACCGGGGAAGTCCTGTGCAAAAATCAGCATTTTGCAGGAGTAACCTGCACCCCCGTAACCCATACTGTATGATTCACAACAGCCATGTGTTGTAGAAACAACCTGAATGTCTGTTCTCAGCCGAGTGGATGATGAAACCGTGATGTGTGTATGAGACAGGCTGGGTCCTGGGACCTTTCACTGCAGTTCTTGCACCTGGACGAACGTCTTCTCGGGCAACAGGCCACAAAGAAAGTTTAATTGTACAAAGAAACTATACCCACATTCATGAGCGGGGAGCAATTCTGAACAATAAGTAAAAGGACCACAAACCAAGCTTGATTTCTGAGGCTCCAGAAGCAAAAGCAGGTCACTTCCCGTGATCCCTGGTGACAGCACCTTTGGGGGCCCTGAGACGGGGTAGATCACCTCAGCTTACTTCCAGCCTTAACCAAAGGGATCAGCTAACCCCCCCTTTTGGGGAGGAGCAGGGGCACACACTTCTTTTTCTGTCTCTCCTTACTGCAGCAAGAGTCCCAATGAAGCCTTTCTTGAAATTCCCCTCTGGTCTCATAACTATTTCTATTGATTAAAGAGCCCCAGGGTCCAGGTTGAAAACTTGTAAGTGTAAGTGTTAGTCACTCAGTCATGTCACAGTCTTTGTGACCCCGGGGACTGTACCCTGCCAGGCTCCTCTGTCCATGGAATTCTCTAGGTAAGAATACTGGAGTGGGTTGCCATTCCCTTCTCCAGGGGATCCTTCCAACCAAGGGATCAAATCTGTCTCTTCTGCATTGCTGGCAGATTCTTTACCTTCTGAGCTCCCAGGGAAGTCCTCATTGGTAACCCAGGCACATATACACACACATTTGTGACAAAATATTCAGTTCAGTTCAGTTGCTCAGCCATGTGTGCCTCTTTGCCAGCTCATGGACTGCAGCGCTCCCGGCTTCCCTGTCCATCACCATCTCCCAGAACTTACTCAAATTCATGTCCACTGCATCAGTGATGCCATCCAACCATCTCATTCTCTGTCATCCCCTTTTCCCACTTTCAGTCTTTCCCAGCATCAGGGTTTTTGTCAGTGACTCGGTTCTTTGCATCAGATGGCCAAAGTATTGGAGTTTCAGCTTCAGCATCAATAATTCCAATGAATAGTCAGGAATGATTTCCTTTAGGATTGACCAGTTGGATTTCCTTGCTATCCAAGGGACTCTCAAGAGTCTTCTCCAACACCAGAGTGCAAAACCATCAGTTCTTCAGCACTCAGCTTTCTTTATACTCCAACTCTCACATCCATAGATGACTACTGGAAAAACCATAGCTTTGAGTAGACAGACCTTTGTTAGTAAAGTAATGTCTCTGGTTTTTAATATGCTGTCTAGGTTGGTCATACACATAGCTTTTCTAACAAGGAGCAAGCGTCTTTTTAATTTCATTTGTGCAGTCATCATAAGCAGTGATCTTGGAGCCCCCAAAAATAAAGTCTGACACTGTTTCCACTATTTGCCCAGCTATTTGCCATGAAGTGATGGGACCGGATGCCATGATCTTAGTTTTTGAATGTTGAGTTTTAAGCCAACTTTTTCACTCTCTCACTTTCATCAAGATGCTCTTTAGTTCCTCTTCACTTTCTGCCATAAGGGTGGTGTCATCTGCGTATCTGAGGTTACTGGTATTTTTCCCAGCAGTCTTGATTCCAGCTTGTGCTTCATCCACCCCAGCATTTCAAATGGTGAGCTCTGCATGTGCGTTGAGTAAGCAGGGTAATAGTATACAGCCTTGATGAGCTCCTTTCCCAATTTTGAACAAGTCTGTTACTCCATGTCCAGTTCTAACTGTTGCCTCTTGACCTGCATGCAGATTTCTCAGGAGGCAGGTCAGGTGGTCTGGTATTCCCATCTCTTTAAGATTTTTCCACAGTTTGTTGTGATCCACACAGTCAAAGGGTTTGGCATATTCAATAAAGCAGAAGTAGATGTTTTGTGGAACTCTGTTACTTTTTTGATGATTCAGTGGATGTTGGCAATTTGATCTCTGGTTCCTCTGCCTTTTCTAAATCCAACTTGAACATCTGGAAGTTCACAGTTCACATACTATTGTAGCCTGGCTTGGAGAACTTTTAGCATTAATTTGCTAGCATTTGAACTGAGTGCAATTATGCGGTAGTTTGAACATTTTTTGGCATTGCCTTTCTTTGAGATTGGAATGAAAACTGACCATTTCCAGTCCTGTGGCCACTGCTAGGTTTTGCAAATTTGCTGTCGTATTGATTGCAGCACTTCCCCAGCATCATCTTTTAGGATTTGAAATAGCTCAACTGGAATTCCATCACCTCTGCTAGCTTTGTTCATAGTGATGCTCCTTAGCCTGACTTGATGTTGCCTTCCAGGATGTCTTGGTCTGGGTGAGTGATCACACCATCTTGGTTATCTGGGTCATGAAGATCTGTTTTGTACAGTTCTCCTGTGTATTCTTGCCACGTCTTCTTAATATCTTCTGCTTCTGTTAGGTCCATACTGTTTCCATCGTTTATTGTGCCCATCTTTGCATAAAATGTTTCCTTGATATCTCTATTTTCTTGAAGAGAGGTCTAGCTTTGCCATTCTATTGTTTTCCTCTATTTCTTTGCATTGATCGCTGAGGAAGGGTTTCTTATCCTTTCCCATGTAGATGGAGATTTCTGTCACTTGGGACAGCTTGGGTGAATGTAGAGAATATTATGCTAACTGAATTAGGACAGACAGGGTAAGACTGATATTCTATATGCTTGCTTATCTGTAGAATGTAAAATGTGAAACTCACTAGGACCAGACAGTGGGATGGTGGTACTCTGGGGCTGGGAGATGGGGAGGGTGGGAAGATGTTGGTTGAAAGGTACAGACTTTGAGTTTTAAAATGAGTGTGTCCTGGGGATGTGTGTGTAGCACTCTTAACTTTGTTATCCTGTTGTGTTACTGCATGCTGGGAATTTGTCAGGAGAGTACGTTGTCAGTGTTTTCACCACACACAGAACATGGGCATTTGGAGGTGATAGATGTGTTGGTTTGTGGCTTGTGATAAATATTTCACAGTGTACATGTGTCACATGATCACATGGTGTATGATATATGTACACAGAACCCTTTCTCATTAGTCTCAGTAAAGCTAGAAGGTGGCCTGGGCTTAATCTTTCGCTATTGCTCAACCCAGGCTTCACATGAGATCATGAGGCATTTTGCCTGGGCATGTCTTGTACCCCTCCCCCACAGACATGCTCCTCAGGTTCTCACGTGGGGCCTCACCCCAGAAATGTGCAGAGGCCATGGATGATTCCAATCTGGATCCTCTATTGAGCACTAGGGCCCTTAGCCTCCACTTCTGAGACTGAGATCAGGTCCTGGGGGAGGTGAGGGCACTCTGCTCTGAGTGGGGCTGGACCAGGGCCTGCTGTGTGACCTGAAGGGCATCGTGGGGTGAGCAGAGGTGCCGCCTGCTGCTGTGTGCATGAGGCCTCACTAGGAGAGGAGTGTGATCCGAGGGAAAGTGTGGGAAAGTCCCGTGTTGGTCTCTCTGCGGGAGTTGACCGTCCTGAGTCCCTCCTTAGACAGTGGCCACAGGGGACTGTCTGTTCCTCATGGTGAGGGCTTCCCTGTGTGTATGGTTGGGGCTCAGGAAGGGGGTGTGTTGACCCTAAGCATTAAACAG
This sequence comes from Redunca redunca, assembly GCA_006410935.1. Taxonomy (NCBI): domain Eukaryota; kingdom Metazoa; phylum Chordata; class Mammalia; order Artiodactyla; family Bovidae; genus Redunca; species Redunca redunca. Next base: position 115,047 of record SJYQ01000711.1, on the reverse strand, counting down.
CATGTTTTCCACTTTCATGATAGAACTGTGAAGACTCATGGACGAAGGAGCCCAGAAGAGGAAAGAACAGGAGTCAGGCATGGCTCTTTCTCAGGTAAGGTCATATTCTCAGTGGATTCTCACACTCCCTTCTCTGGACTCGCTAATTGTGTCTGACTCTGAAGTATCCTGTCTGACTCCTGTACATGCACACTCACCCGGGGCCTTCCCTCAGGGCCTGGTGTCTCTACTTAGATCCTGTCTCCTCATGACCCGGTGACCTGGACCTTGTGAGGAGGTTCCCTTGGGCACCGTCCAGGACAGGGCTTCTCACCCATGGGTTGGAGACAGGGCCTCATGCTGTTGGGCAGCATGGGTTGCTTAAGGCCCATGTGGATGCGCTGTCTGCTCTCTGTCAATCAGGGTAAAGAAGCTGTAGGTGGACCTCACGTATTAACATGTACAGTACGTGGTAAAATCTGCCAAAGAGGCCACTGAGGGGAAGTAAGTTCTGGCTATTTATAGTATATTTAAAACCAAATGAGCACCTCCTTGAAAACTTAAGTGTTTGGGAATGAAATGGAACATTCAGAAATAGATGTCAGGGCTAGGGAGTGTTTCGTTACACCATCTAACTTAAACTGTGAAATCAGGCTTACTGATTTTTTTTTCTTTCTTTTTTGACCACATGATGCGGCTTCCAAGGTCTTAGTTCGCTGAGTAGGGATCGAACCTGAAACCCTGTAGTGGAAGTGAGGGATGTTAACCACTGGACTGTGAGGGAATTCTCCAACTTTACTAATCTTGATTCAGTATTTTCTTAGTGGAATAAAATAATAAATTTTGGAGTTTGTTAATCAGTACATACCTAAAATTAATGGTAAAAATCACATTATTATTTTAAAAGTATATTTATTTCCTGTACTGTCTCTTCATTGCCTCAGCGTCTTTTCCCTAGTTCTGGCGAGTGGTGGCCACTCTGGTTGCAGTGCACACGCTTCTCGTTGCAGTCGCTCCTCTTGTCTTGCAGCCCAGGCTCTAGAGCGTGCTGGCCTCATTAGTTTCACCTCCTGGGCTCTACAGCTCTGGCTCTGGAATTGAGACTCATCATCTTAGTTGCTTCTCAGCATATGGGATCTCAGACCAGGCAAAAACCCACATCGCTTGCATTGTCCAGTGGATTCTTTACCACATACCATAGGGAGGGCCACGTACTTTTTTTTTAATACAGGTATTTTATAAAGATTGGAAGAATTCTTCTCTATGTTATTTTCTGCTTTATTACTTTTTTTTTTTTTTGAACTAGAATAAGATAATATTGCCGAATTCCCTGGTGGTGCAGTGGCTAAGAATACACCTGCCAATGTAGGGTGCGTGGGTTCTATCCCACATCCGGGAAGATGCCTCAGAGCAACTAAGCCCATGTGCCACAACGACTGAACCTGTTCCCTAGAGCCCGGAAGCCATAACTACGGAAGCCCGCACTCTCTAGAACCTGTGCTCCAAAACGAGAGAAGCCCCTGCAATCTGAAGCCCGGGCAGCGCAGCTGTAACTCGAGAAAGCCGACTCACAGCAATGACCACCGACATAAGCAAACTAAATAAGCTTTGAAAAAGAAATAGAATGTTGACCAAGTTACTGAACGAAGAAGTAAAATGAAAGAAGAGAATGGGAAGCCACTCCAGTATTCTTGCCTGGAGAATTCCATGGATAGAGGAGCTGGCGGGCTGCCACCAGTGGGTTTGCAAAGAGTCTGGCATGAGTAAGCAGGTAAACAACCAGTTCCACACACAGCAGACTGAGCTCTGAAAAACAAATCTAAGTGTCTAGCTTTCCTCCTGCGGGTTCTTCAGTGACTTCAGTAGCTTTTGGAATAAAGTCCTAAATCCATAGATCTTGCATAAATTAGCCTCTGCCTGGCATCACCGCATGTACATTCCCTGTGTCTCAGTCACACTGGCTGACTTTCTGTTCAGTGAATATCTTCCTGCCTCAGAACTGACACTCAGGCTGTTCTCTCTGCTTGCAACACTCTTCTCTTTCCCACCCTGACAATCCTAAGTGTTTCTTCCTCACAGAGACCTTGTCTGATTTCTCAATGTAGCTTAGACTTTCTGTTTAATCTTGTCTTAGCACCGGGCCTGTGTCAGAGGACTTATTTGAGTAGTAACATTAAAATTGTGGATGAAATCGGCTGGCTGGCTGCTAGATGATGAAATTGGCTGCTAGACTATAAGCTCCATCATATTCACTGCTGTATTTCAAGTTTGAGGCACAAACTGACGCTGAATGAATTTTGATAGAATGAAAGAAAAAAATAAAGACAGCTCTTCTTGTTTCAGTCAGTTGTGTGTTTACACATGCATGCATGAATGCATGGATATGTAACTCCGTGGTTTTATTACAGAAACATCCTCTCATAAATAATGGTGTATGCTTTGTAGCAGTTTCAGCTATATCTTAGGTGTATTTCATGGTGTTAAGTTTCTTCTGCATCATCACATGAATGATGGAAACTGTAGTCACAGTATTGACTTTGTGTGGGTTGCGATGGGAGAGGGTGTGGCCCTGTATCGTGACCACTTATGCTGTTCTATTGTATTTCAGCTTCCTTGAACTTGTTTCAGGTATTTTCAGGAAACTCTCTGTGGATGTTCTTTCCTTCTCTGGTAGTTTACTGGTTGATTGTTAGGTTCAGTTCTCTCTCCCAACCACCTGAGCTCAGGTGCTGTTGGCTCATTTCTTAAGGGTTTGATCTGAGCGATTTGTTAGAGTGCCCGAATTTACTCCCCATGGTGACTGCAGCCATGAAATTAAAAGACGCTTACTCCTTGGAAGAAAAGTTATGACCAACCTAGATAACATGTTGAGAAGCAGAGACATTACTTTGCCAACAAAGGTCCGTCTAGTCAAGGCTATGGTTTTTCCTGTGGTCATGTATGGATGTGAGAGTTGGACTGTGAAGAAAGCTGAGTGCTGAAGAATTGATGCTTTTGAATTGTGGTGTTGGAGAAGACTCTTGAGAGTCCCCTGGACTGCAAGGAGATCCAACCAGTCCATTCTGAAGGAGATCAGCCCTGGGATTTCTTTGGAAGGAATGATGCTAAAGCTGAAACTCCAGTACTTTGGCCACCTCATTCCAAGAGTTGACTCATTGGAAAAGACTCTGTTGCTGGGAGGGATTGAGGGCAGGAGGAGAAGGGTACGACACGATGAGATGGCTGGATGGCATGAGTGACTGGATGGACGTGAGTCTGAGGGAACTCTGGGAGTTGGTGATGGACAGGGAGGCCTGGCGTGCTGTGATTCATCTCCTTCACAAGAAGTCGGACACCACTGAGCGACTGAACTGAAGTGAACTGAAGGTGGACACAGATCTTTCTCTCACATGCTGTTGTTTGATGACAAGTTCATCCATGTAAAGTCTTTAGGATAATGCTTAGTGTGTAGGAATTGCTGAAACACCTGTCGTCAGTGTGATGATGTCATCATCATCACAGTGTGTGTTCTTTAAAAGTCAGTGTGTTTTCATGTTCATCGCAGCACTATTTATAATAGCCAGGACATGGAAGCAACCTAGATGTCCATCAGCAGATGAATGGGTGAGAAAGCTGTGGTACATTTACACAATGGATTATTACTCATCCATTAAAAGAATACATTTGAATCAGTTCTAATGAGGTGGATGAAACTAGAGCCTATTATACAGAGTGAAGTAAGCCAGAAAGAAAAACACCAAAACAGTATACTAACATATATATATGGAATTTAGAAAGAAGGTAACGCTAGACCTGTATGAGAGAGCAAAAGAGACACAGATGTATTGAACAGTCTTCTGGACTCTGTGGGAGAGCGTGAGGGCAGGATGATATGGGAGAATGGCATTGAAACATAAAATATCATATGTGAGACAGATCACCAGTCCAGGTTTGATGCATGATACAGGGTGCTCGGGGGTGGTGCACTGGGATGAACCAGAGGGATGGGGAGGGAGNAGGGAGGTGGGAGGGGGGTTCAGGACGGGGAACACATGTACGCTCATGGTGGATTCAAGTCAATATATGGCAAAACCAATACAATATTGTAAAGTAAAATTGATTAATTAAAAAATAAATAAAGTCACTGTGGACTTTGTCATCTCTGAACACACCAGTCTTGCTGTAAGTCATCTAGATAGTGAATGCCACTCAGTCGTGTCCAGCTCTGCGACCCCACGGATGGTAGCCTAGCAGGCTCCTCCGTCCATGGGATTTTCCAGGCAAGAATACTGGAGTGGGCTGCCATTTCCTTCTCTAGCGGAGTTTCCCAACCCAGGGATCAAACCCGTCCTGCGTTGCCGACAGACGCTTTACCATCTGATCCACAAGGGAAGCCAAAGTAAAATTAATTGACTAATTAAAAAATAAAGTCACTGTGGACTTTGTCATGTATGAAGACACCAGTGTTGCTGTAACTCATCGAGATAGTGAATGCCACTCAGTGTGTTGAATGTTAACACTTCTGCATAGACAACCCAGGATTGGTTTTAATTTCTGTATTTTTCATGTATTGTCCACATACATGACAAATCCATGTTGATTACAGGATATCATAATCTTAGGGAAAAAGAGGAAATTATAAATTAGATTGCAGACCAACAGTTCACTTCAAGCAGCTTTTAAAGTATCTATCAGAGTATTACTTCATTTGAATTGAGCTTTACCCCCCTCACCTCTTCTCATTTTGTATGAAACTAAGACGATTCCTCAGGGCCCATTGGTGGAATGTGTTTTCATTTCAGGCACAGTTGACCTTCAAGGACGTGTTCATAGATTTTACTCCTGAGGAGTGGGAATGCCTGGACCCTGCCCAGAGGACCTTGTACCAGGACGTGATGGTGGAGACCCTCAGGAACCTGCTGTCTGTGGGTGAGGATCACTTCCCTCTGAAGTGGGGATCTGCCCTGGGGTACCTCTGCATGTTGCCTCTGTACCTTTTGAGATCTCCTGTTTTTCTTGACCTTTTTGACTCGCACATGTAAAGCTTACTGACTTCCATCAGGAGTTTAAACTTGACTTTCCTTCAGGTGACCTGCCCACTGTGTGATGCACAAGGAGTTTCTCCACAGCTTGAGTATTTATAAAGCTGATTTCAAACGCTGAAATATCATGTTGCCTGTTTTCTAGCCCTGTGTTCTTGGTTCAGTAGTTCTTAGGTAGGAACTAGATACCTGCTGTTCCCTGTGCATTCAGAAGGAGGCAGAGAGTAAATTCATTTGAGAAGTATTTTTCTGTCGGTTTGTAGTGTCCTCACTCCTTGCTGACAAAAGAGCTGGATTCTACACCTGCCAATGCAGGAGACATGGGTTCGATCCTTGGTCTGGGAAGATCCCACATGTCACAGAGCAGCTACGCCTGTGTGCCTCAGCTATGAGCCAGCACTCTGGAGCCTGGAAGCTGCAACTACTGAGCCCCCATGGGACAACTCCTGCAGCCCGAGCACCCAGGAGAAGCCGCAGCAAGTAAGGCGCATGAGCACTGCAACTGGAGCATAGCCCCTACTTGCTGAGCTTGGAGAAAAGACCAAGCAGCAACAAACATCACCCGAGCCCAAAAGAAATGAATACACCAGTGTGTTAAAAATAACAGGTACATTTATTAAAAAAAGAGAGAGAGAGGTTGGATTCTGGAAGAAGCCACCGTATATGGCATTACTTCCGAGTAGGAAGTTCTGTTTCTGATCAGAACGTTATCTCCATTCCTGTGGCACAAGGAAGAAGACCCCTGGATTGTGGAGAATGAGGTGCTAATAGCAAACATGCAGATGAGTGGGAAAGTATCCACAGTGTGATCACAGGTCAGCTGTCACAAGGACAGAGAGGAAGCTGCACCATTCATGGGGTTTGGGAAACTCTCCAAGTGGGAGAGTTCTGTGAGAAAACAGATGTTTAATGTTTCTGAACTCTAACAGGAGATTTTTCTTCTCCGTACTTAGGGCTCTCTTCTTCGACATGTGAAAAGTACAGCACCCTCCAGTGGTGCTGTAGCACCCACAGAGATGAAAGCAAGATATATTTTTGGGGGGTCTGTACTGTGTCTTTTTTGCTATGTGGTCTTTTGTCTATTTGAGACGAGTGGGGGCTACTCTCTAGAGCAAGAAGCTGGCTACTCATTGTGGCTTCTTTTGTTGTGAAGCCCAGGCCCTAGGCACACAGGCTTGAGTAGTTTTACCCCACAAGCTCAGTATCTGTGGCTCATCAACTAGTCTCCGTGACATCTGAGATATTCCCAGAACAAGAGTCAAACCCATGTCTCCTGCATTACTAAGCAGATTCTTACCGTGGACCCACCAGGGTGTTAGGGAAATTAAATAAATAGTCTTGTTTAGGCTTCAAGACAAAGCAGTGCGTTCCTCTGACCTTGCTTCTAACGTGCGTGGAAACTGCCCTGAGTGTGAGTGTCCTGACTGTCTCCTGTGAGTGCAAGGCTTGCAGCACCATAGATAAGACAGGGGACAAATCTTGAGACTGTTCAGCCTTTGCAGGGGCCCTTGCCAACCAAGCCCCAGGCTTAGCACCATCCCAGCTGGCTCCTGGATCCTTCTCTCTGCCTGCTGCTGCTAAGTCTCTTCAGTTG
>SJYQ01000711.1:30239-105027 GCA_006410935.1 Redunca redunca | reverse complement strand
AAAAAAAAAAAAAGGTACAGGCACATGAAAACAACCACGGTTTTAAAGACCCATAAAAGACACTATGTAACAGAAATGAACTCTGTCTGTGTTTACTATGAGGACCTATTACTCCTTTATGCTACTCCAGTGGGTTTTAAACGCAATTGAATGCTACCACTGCCTGCTAAAGAGCAAGAGGAGGGAAGGAGCAATTTCAAACACCTGCCTCGGCAGGAGCCCAAACTGCCTCCCTCATCCATCTCCCCGTGCCCCAGGCAAGCAGCTGACCTGAAAGAGGGCTTCAGACACCGGCCACTCTGCCATCCCAACAAGTAGGCTCCATGAAGTCATCCTTCCATTTGGCCCGGCACACCCTCATCCCCACCACTCGGATGCCCAGCTGAAAGGAGGGAAATTCAGCCGCCCAAAAGAGGAGAAATGGAGAGGGTCCTGAGCGGTCCCTTTCCTCAGCCAGCCCGAGGTGGGCCCGGGGGTCCCTCACCTCCCCCGACTCGGAGCCCCTTCCCAGGGCACCGCCGAGCCCCTCCCACTCCCTTGGCCCAAGGGGCTGCGGTTACCACCCTCGTCCCCTGAGGACTTCGGCTGCCGCCTGGGCCCCGGGGACCCTGGCCCAGAAGCGACGCCACGCCCGAGCCCTCTCGCCCCGGACCGCCGACCCGTGCCCCGGGCCCCTCCCGGGCGACCCTGCCCGGCCGCCCGCAGCCCTCTCAAGGCCCGGGGCCGCCCCGCGCCGCCCGCCCCGACCGGCGGGCCGCGCACCGTGTGAGACTGCAGGCTCTGGCTCGCCTCGATGGCCGCTGTCAGCGGCACCGTGTCGTCCAGCAGCACCTTGCCGGCCGGCGGCTTCTCCATGAAGGCCATCCCGGGACGCCGGTCCGCCACCGCCTCGGGACCAGAGGCAGGAACCCGGGGCGCCGACTCCTGCCGCCCGCCGGGCTCTGCCGCCGCCGCCGCTGTCAACACGCGCCGCCCCACGCGCCGCCGCCGCCGCCCGCCGAGCCCGCGGGGTCCTAGCGCCGACCGGCCCCCGCCGCCTTGGCTGTCGGCACAGGCAACCCTTTCGCGCCACCACCTCCCGCGGGGTCCTAGGGCCAAACCGTCGCAGTCACAGCTGTCCTGGATCTGCGCCTCCAAGCTCCACGTAGCCGCACGGCGAGCTCGGTACTCTCAGCACCGGGCTCAGACCTCGGGACAGTTCACCCTAAGCCATCACCTCCAGAGGTCCTCAGAGCCGAAGGCACGGCGTCTTGGGCTCTAGGCTCCCGGAACGCTCAGGCCCAAACAATCCCAAACATTTCCTTGATGGGTTTCTCATGTTAGGCCCTCAAAACTGTACACCCTGACTTACAACTGACCCTTTCCCATCAGGCCTCCCAGGCCAAAGGACCCTAAGACCCAGAAAAAAGGGCCTTTAGGATGGGACTCTCAAACTGTGCTTTGCAGACCAACAAACTTTCTACAAGCCCCTCAGATTCAGATTTTGTGGGGGAACTCTTGAACTTGGCTCTTCAGACTCAAAAACCTAAGAGCTGGGCCCTCAGAATTGAAGCCCTAAGACTCCAGCACACTCAGACCCAAAGCTCTTTGAACTGGAGCCCCTAAAACCTGAGCATTGGTCCAGAACTCCGGGTCTCTACCCTCTGGCCCTGTTCTAAGCTCAACACACAAGGTCTTCAAACTTTCAACCTCAGACTTGCTCCATCCCACTGTACTGGCTCCAAGAACCTGAAAACCCAGAGCCAGAGAACTTCGATCAACTCAGACCCAAATCTGCCCCAATCTGCCTGAACCCAAGGCCATAATTCTGACCCACCCACAGTGCTGTCTCCCAAGGCAGCATCCCAGGACAAGAGAGAGAACTGGAATTACCAGCTGTGTGACCCTGAATTAGTCACCCAACCCCTCTGGGCCCCAGCTCCCCATCTGTAACACGGAGATAATAGAGCAGCAGTCTATTAAAACTATGTATCACTTAGGGAGGGTTCACTTTTTACTTCTGTTTCTTAAGGCAAATATGTTATTTCATTACCAGATTCACAGAAACCAAAATTCTGCTTTAATCATTACTCATATCACGTGGGCTGACCGGAGACGAGCCTCTTCTTGCATACTGCTGGGGGAATATAAATTGGGGCATTTCTGCACTCAACAATTATTTACTGAGTACTTAACCATGTAAGAGGTCTGGCACTAGCAGCTGGGATTTGACAACACACATCGAAATGTCCTCACCCAGTAATTCCACCTGTAGGAGATTATCCTAAGGAAATACTCAGAGATCAATGCAAATACATAGCACTCAAAGGTATATATCTAACAATAGAAGACCGGACAAATCGTGATACAATCACAAATATTTTACAAAGATTAAAAATTAGATTATCAAAGGATATTTAATGATGTTGGGGAATACCCTAGATACAATAATAAGTAGGAAAAAAAACCAATATATGCATTTTATGATTTCAAGATTTTAAAATGTTCATAGGAAAAACATCAGAAGGAAGCCCACCAAAATATTAGCTGAGGGTCTTTAGCAAACAGAATCATGATGCTATTTTGTTTTTCTGCACTTTTCAAAATGTCTCTAAAAATATTTTACTTGTATGTTTAGGAAAAAACATAACAATATTATACAGCTGAGTTGCAAAGGTCATCAAATGACAGCCTGTCCTCTTCCTTACTAAGGAAATGAAACTGAAAGTGAGAAATCAGGTATTTGATGGAAGGAAGCCAGGAAATAACTCTCAATCTAGGCTTTCCTGTTCTCGAGGAATTCTTGCCTGAAGCCTCTGAGAATAAAACACTATAGACAGACTTATAATCTCATCTACCCAAAACAGTGCCCTAAACAGCCTAGACTTAACTGGATCCCTGGATCCTTTGGAGACTAGGCTATGATAGTCTGAAAAGCCATTTGGCTGTTGAAGTGGCTCACAGTGAATGTGGAGAAACTCCCTAGTCCAGAGCTGATCTGAATCAAATCTACTTTGCTTCCAGTCTCATACTGGGTAAAGCAAATGAGATATGCAGTACTTCTGTTGCCATATACATAACTACTCAGGGCTGCAAGGGAAAATAAAGATTTATATTCTTGTATGCTGCCAAATGTTTAGATAGTCCACAGGTTGTTTAACAGCTTGACATTTGGCCAGACTGACTGAAAATAATGAGTTTTAGTGAGGACGCTTCCAGACCTGGCAACTTCTACAAATCAACTCATAGAACCTAGAGAAAAACTCAGTGCTTCCCAAGCAGCATCGCCTCCCCACTCAGAATTATTTTCTTTAAATATTCATGATCTGGATTAAAAAAAAAAAAAAGAAAATTCAAGTCACTTGTGATCATTCTTACTTCCCTTACATACTGGAATTTTTCATCACATCACAGAGGGATTTTGCTCATGGTTTATAAGGTCATGTGAACTGTGGCCTCACTAAGGGCCACCCAAGAAATTGATTGTGGCCTAGAAATCGACTGTTTGTGGAGCCTTCTATTAAATCTATTTATGTAGTGTCCACATTCGTCTTGGGTTTTTTGATTTTTCTGCAAGCCAAAATTTCTCTGAAGATGTTGAGAATTCTGGTCTGTGTGTGCAATCCATAGGAAGAAAAGGCCAAGGACAAAGGGAATGAAACATCTGGGACCCTGGAGATACTCAAATGCAGCCCCAGAGTAATTTCACGGCACTTGCATAAAGTCAGTTAATAAATTATGCCAGCACATGACGCATTCAGAGTGGCACAGCTGCTCACTGACTGTCAACCTTTGGTAGAGTATGTTTTAATATAAAAACTTAATAGATGTAATTTAGTAGCAATTTTCTTTGGGAGTAAATTGGTCTCTTAATCATGCTCTAAGAACATAAAAAGAAAAATGTCTTATAATTCAGCACAAAATGAAAACCTGTGGTTACCTAAGAGGTACCAATGGGCCTTTAGCAGTTCTTTTTCTAGCTGAATACGCAAGATGAATGGTGGCTGCGGGGAGGCTTTTTCCCTGTTGCTACTTAAGATTCACTGCTCAGAAAAAGAAATGAGTGGCATTTCACCAATATGGAAATATTTCTAATCAAATACAAAAATCTGTTAAGCAATTTTCCAGTACATTAGGCTGAAATTGCTTACGATGGGTATATATTTCTGTGGCGATCAAACATCCTATAAACTGCAGTCTTATAATGCCCCTACATGGAAGGCACTAGGACAATCTGCCCTGATCTTTCAGTCAGTACTTTTGTACTCACTTCTCTTTGTGACCCTGGACAGTCAAGGCCACTTCTCAATTACTTGGAAGAGGATTTCCTATATGAGAATCACTCGTGCTTTCATTAGAAGAGTCACTCTTTCTGGCAACTTGTAGAGAGCTCAAAATTAAAAAGCCAGCCAGGTAGTTTGTGTTATAGTCAGCTTTAACAAAGCCTAAGTGGTCTGAGTATCTTGGCTTAGCGTAAAAATAATAAGTTATCATTTACAGAGTTTCCCTAAATCCTTGCCTACTGCTCTGTTCCATCTTTTTTCGGTTTACAAAGATCAAAGACCATGACTCTATGGATAATTAAAAAAAAAAAAGGAAACATTCCTACTGAGAAGCTACCTTAAGTTATACACTATTAATCAGCTATCCATCAGATCTCATATATGCAAGTCCCCACCACGCCTGACTTGCACAGTTTCATCTTTAGAGTAACTCTTTCAGTAATTCTGCTCTGAAGACACTCACTGAGTATCAACTTAGAAAAAGTGCAGGCAATAGGTATTGGTAGAAGCCATCAAGCAACAGCGAGGAAAACATTAAAACTGTAACAATAGGATCTAGAATATTCTAAATAGAAAAAAAATTATGTACGATGGTCGTTCCAAATACAAATTCAACATAAGATACTATTATAGAAACTGATAGCGTTCCAGTATGGGAACATTTTAAGACCCACAAGGTAATGGAAAAAAGAAATGTTCTGGAGCCAGGCAGGCCCATGTGGATCCCAGCTCCACTGAATACTAGCTGACAACCCTGGGCAAGTCATAGAGCCCATAAAATGGAACAGTAACTTCATAAAGCTGTTTAAAGGATTAGAATTACTGTAGAAACCTGGCTTATCATTGAAAGAATGGTAACTTATAGTATCAATGATCACACCACACTCCACTTGCAGACCCATCCTTCAGGACTGCCGTTAAACCCCAGAGAATGAGTTCTGCAGGTATATATGGTCTCAGCATCAAGTGTTTATTTTGTGACTCAAATTCTCCATTTTGTTTTCCAGTGTCACATCCAATTATCTGCATGTACCGTGTTTCACCTATACATACACCTTCTTCAGGTGAACCTGAACCCATATAAGCTTCCCCTTCTGAAACTCTTGACAATGGCATCCTTGCTCTGCACCCTGATTTTGGTATTTTCCACATTACCAACACAAACTGGTATGGTACAATATTAAACTACTCATTTATACACAACACTGCCCTCTAGTGATGAGAACAATTCTTTCTAGTAGTCTGCTTTAAGGATCCCCTTGATGTAAACACGGGCAAGGCAATGGCACCCCACTCCAGTACTCTTGCCTGGAAAATCCCATGGACGGAGGAGCCTGGAAGCCTGCAGTCCATGGGGTCGCTGAGGGTCAGACACGACTGAGTGACTTCAGTTTCACATTTCACTTTCATGCATTGGAGGAGGAAACAGCAACCCACTCCAGTGTTCTTGCCTGGAGAATCCCAGGGACAGGGGAGCCTGGTGGGCTGCCGTCTATGGGGTCGCACAGAGTCGGACTCGACTGAAGCGACTTAGTAGTAGTAGTAGTAGTAGTAGTAGTTGATGTAAACAACAACAAAAAAAGCTAGTTATGATCCAGCAGCAGGAAAAATTTTTCCCGGGAAATGTGGGTGGATGCAGCCAATTAATTTGATCTTATCTTCCTGATCAAAGCAACCAGCTGTGGTCTGAGCCACCATCTAAAGCCACAGAGCACAGATGGAGTACCTGTATGTTCTACCATAGATTCTTGTCTTAATAGTGCTGGCTGTGTACAGGGTGACCGATAACAACAAATTAGGCACGGTTCCTCTCTAACACCCCTCAATGCTTAAGAACTTGGCCACCACAGTGTTCCCTCAATTTTTTTTATAATTATTTTAATAAAAGCATGTATTATTTATATAATGGGTGGGGACCCCCCAAAATATTTTCAAGGGAGAGAGAAAATCACCTGCATTGCTAAAATAGAAACTCTGCACTCAAGATCTATTCCAAGTTTAGAAAACCAATGGAGACTGGCTGACATCCTGAAAGATTCATCTGTTCTTTAATTTTTGGCCAGATAGCTCCAAGCTGAGGAAACCTGTAACCTTGCTCACAGATGAGAATGGCAACAGCAGTTGCTACTGTTTAGAGGCTGGGCCTTGTGCTTTCCTATTTGTATCTGTCATCTCCAGCACTCCTGTATGGAGTCGTTATCACTGCTTTATAGATGAAACCAAGAGAGCTTACAGAACTGAGTCCAAAGATGCACATAAGCCCTCCCCCAGTGACAGGAAAACCATCTGAAGGGCAAGTGACACTGAAGGAAGGGTCAATAAATCACCATGTTGGTGTAAACAGTAACAAATTACAATAAACTCTGATTCAGAAACTGCTGAAGAACAGGATCTAACAATATTTACTGTTAAAAGATAGGTGTTCAAAGATGACCTATCTTCCATCATTGCCTTTAATAATTAAATGCTTGCTACTTATAAACTCAGTGACTTTAGTAAATTCTTATTGTACACAGATATAGGTAGGTTTGTGCAAATCTAATTAGGTTTGAAATCCTAAAAGTAGAACATTAAGCTAAACGATAACTTTCCTAACACTTTTTTTTTTTCTTTTTTAATGGCACCTTATGGGAGCCTGGTTAACAATGTGCAACCTGAGAATCACCTCTGATCTCCTCTGTTCACTTGTGTGTGTATGTTTGTGCGTGCATGTGCATGCTGTGCTACACAGCTTATGGGATCCTACCTTCCTGACTAGGGATTGGATCCATGCCCCTGGCAGTGAAAGCCTAGAGTCCTAACCACTGGACCACCAGGGAATTGCCTATTTTTTTCAGTGTTGAAAACCTAGATAGATGATGAATATACTTAAGCCGGAGTGAAGCCTAAGTGGACACTGGAACATCTATCTGCTCCCTTCCCCTAGTACAGGTTTATGAGCCTGTCCTTGCTGAAGAAGAGCAATCCCTGTTTTCTCCAGAGGCTTTCAATAACAACACTGATGCCTGAACTTGTACCTCTAAAGATGTATTTCAGGATTTGGGAGCTTCTGGGACCATAACTTTAACCCACCCTTCCATAACAGTCTTTTTACTTTCTAGTACGGAACATGATACTGCAATAATGGCGATGAACCGCTTCAGCTTTTTCACTTCTGCAGAAGCTAAAACAACTTCCCCAACATATAAAGGGGCTGGAAAGTTAATTTCCTGGGAAAGAAACACACAGCCTGGCCCTGGCATTTTAGTACCAAGGAGAGCTGAAATAAGTCCATTGATCAAAACTCCATGGACAATTGTCTTTCCAAATCTGGTGTGTTTTGCAAAATCTTCATCTAAGTGCAAAGGATTGATGTCCCCTGTTAATTCTGAGAAGGTAGCCACGTCCCTCTGTGTGAAGGCCCTCCTGAGTTCAGCCCGGTCTCCAACTCTGAGGTGCATGTGCTCTAAGGGCTGCCTGTTCAGCACTGCTTGGCTCAGGCAGATTCTCCTGTGAAGCCTACCCCACCAAAGGCGATGGCTGGACATTACTGGGAACATCTTCAGCACTCGCAAATCCCATCGGCAGGAGCTTCTGGGCTGCTTCGGTCTCCAAACATTATGCTGGCACCAAAAAGTACTTTTGAGAGTGAGGAATATTTTTCTCAAAATGAAGACTACTCAATTCAATACTAGTTCTCTACTATTGCCAGATAATGCAAGGAGAAATGGAGAAACCTGTAAGAGAGGGAAAAAAATTTTAAGGCAGTATCAGGAGAAAATTGCCTGGAAATCCAGGACAGTGTAGAAACATGCCCTGTTTTATAGGATAAGCCAAATCGATGCAGTAGCATTTTAAAGAGCATCTTGAGAGCTAGCCTGAGATAAATAAATGGGCATGACAAGCTCAGAGAGAACATTTCAATACATTAGGCACGAGGCATTAAGCTATAAAAGACTTTTCCACAGGTGTTCCAAGTTTTATCCCCAAACCTCTCCCATACACCTAAAATCTAAGCATTCTCTCTCAGGTCTTCATAACTACTAACGCCCTGGGTTTCCCCCCTCCCAGCTGGATGGCATTAACCACACTAGATTTATGCAAGCAAAAATGGGACACATATTAATAAGCAATTTGGTCTACTATTCAGCTTCAACTGGAGTATGTGAAGGTGTTTTTACCTGAATCACTCTGAAAGCACAGTTCTTGCCTTTATAGGATCCTAACAGAGTCAGAGAGCTCCACAATTTGACAAGACCACTACAGAAAGATCAAGAAAGCATCAGTAAAGATTTGTCCCTGCAGAATCTCACTCATACTTTTTTCTGTGATGGGCCAGAAAGTAGTTTCTACCAGAAACCTGATTTAAATAAGAAAACTTTACAAATAAAAGCATACCAGGTCAAGGCAGAGGACAGAATGAACCTCAATCAGGCATGTTTGTAAAATTCCCACTTCTGAGTCTGCAACCATGACTATCACCTGGGAAACACTACAATGGTAAGTAAATCCCAAGTCTGGCTCTCTGGACTGTAAGTTCCTGGTGGGTAAGTGTTCCCATTTCCCCCCATTTAAACTTCCAAAAGCTGCTTGGAGTTCACAAGGACAAAACCCTCCTCATTCTCGGAAGGGAGCGCGTCTGCTGTTTTCCACCATCAGTCTCCGCTCTGTTACACTAGAAGAGTTCCGCCGTCAGTCATACCTGCTACATATCCTCAGGATGGCTGACAGGGTCTTCTCTTCATAGGTTAGAACGTCCAGAGGTAAGGCAGCATCGACCTAAGCAGAGAATGATGCCGTTAGCAGATGAGTATCATCCTTACTCTTGAACTCTAATTGCTTTTCTCCTCCAAAAAATCTGTATTTTATTTAATGGTGCTGGACAATGAGGCCCGCTTTTTTACAGCTCCCTCTGCCTGGATCATTCTTGCTATACCTTTCCATGTTGCTAAGACCTCTTCACTTTTCTCAAGTCTTTGTTTAAATTGTCCCTTCCCTGATGCCCAAGATTAAGTTCAGTAGCCTGCCAGGCTCTTTCACACACAAGACCCACCACTCCTTTCATAATATTCTCCATTCTTGCCATTAATTGTTCAACATGGTTTCCTACTAACATAACCAACACCAATAGCCCGTGAGGCAGAAGCTATGCCTGTTTGTTTACAGCTACATCCCCAGCGATCAGGTTTCATACTTGACATATAGAAGGTGCATGGATTTTTTTTTTCCCTCACACCTTTTACTTTGAAAAACTAAAGTCGTATTACATTGCAAGGAAATGTACAGGCAGCTTACATGCACCCGTCACTCAGCCTCCCACACTGTCAGCATCTTGCATAACTACAGTATAACATGAACACCAAAAACCCAAAATTAATAAATCAGAGCTTATTCTGACTTTGCCAGTGATACACGCACTCATATTTGTTTACATGTGCATATGTGCAGTTCTATGCAACACTGTCATATAGATTGTTTAAGGTACCCAGTACCGTAATCAAGATAAAGAGCTATATTATCACAAGGCTCTCTTTCAACTCGTCCTCGGCCCTCAACCCATGCAAACGCTCATCTGTCTCCAGACTATATAGTTATGCATGATAATTACAGTATTTCGGGAGCATTATATAAATGGAATCACTCAACATATCACTTTTGGGAATTGGCTTTTGTATTCTGGCTGCACCAAGCCACGTGGCATGTGGGATGGTTCCCCAGAGAGTGAATCCTGGCCTGTGCAGTGAAAGTGTCAATCCTAACCACTAGGCCTCCAGGAAATGCCCACTTCTGCCAAATTTCTAATCAGACTGTTTTTTTTTTTCCTATTGAGTTTTAAGAGATCTTTATATATTTCAGATATCAGTCTTTATGTGGTTTGCAAATATATTCCCCCCAGTCTGTAATTTGTTTTTTCAGCCTCTGAACCAAGTCTGTTGCAGAGTAAAAGTTTTTAATTTTGATGAATGCGTGACAGATTTTAATCTAATAAAACATATGTACCAGGAAATAATTTCCTGAGAATCATCTGTCTTTGTTTTCTCTTCAAAATTCTACTTGTTTTCAAGTGAATGCTAAAACAGTACTACTCACAAGTGCTGGTCCGTGATAAGGAGCCGCACCAGAGTGGAAATTGACAATATCAGCGGACATAGTGTTTAGCTCAGGTCAGATTTTCCTCACTGAAGACTCTCAGTAAAGGAAATGGTGTGCTGACTGACATTCTGGTACAAGCCACTAATCCTCACAGTGGGCAAGAAGGAGAAAAGAAAAGAAAACAAAACAAAACCATTTGCAGGCTGCCAGTCCGCACCACAGTTTGAGTAGCACTACACTAAACCGTTTGCTTCACAAGTTTCTTGTCAACTAAAAGCCATATTAGAAAAAACCTACTCAAAACTCATCACTTCTAAAACTCTGCTTCTGCAGTTTCAAATGTGGTTTTAAAATAATTTTTGGAAAAATGTCCTTTCAGTATGTCTTACAAAATCTTCATGCTAAATCGCTCCAGCCGTGTCCGATTCTGTGCGACCCTATGGACTGCAGCCTGCCAGGCTCCTCTGTCCATGGGATTCTCCAGGCAAGAAGACTGGAGTGAGTTGCCATGCCCTGCCCCAAGAGATCTTCCCGACCTAGGGATCAAACCTGCATCTCTTATGTCTCCTGCGGGTTCTTTACCACTAGCGTCACCTGGGAAGCCCCCACAAAATCTTAGTGGTGTTTAAACTACCAAGTGACTCCATACCTCACCAAACAGATCCTTCAGGGCTGAAATAAGCAGCTGTTTGAATTGTGCAGCATTCAGTCCAACACCACCATCTTGAAATTCTCTGTAAGAAAAAAATATTTAATGTACTGTGTTAAATTTCATACTACTCAGATTCATAAAAAAGTAATCAAAATAAAGCTTAAGTAAATCAACTAAACTTCAATTAAAAAAAATAAGAAACTTGAGATGGAACTTACAGGCGGACTTTCATGTAGTGGTACTCAGAGGGATTTTTATAAACAACTCTTTCATATGTGGTAGCTGGGGCTGGCATCTTTTTCCAGTGCTGATCACATCTACCTTGAGTCAAGAAGGCTAAAAATTACAAAGATGTAAGCTATTTTTCACTTTTTTTTCTAAAGAGAATTTGAGCTATCTGATTTTTTTAAAAGAACTCCTAGTACAATAACTCATCTAATTCTGGTCAAGCTGATGTTACCCATACAGACACAAAGGAAGTTTCTATATTTTACATATGCCAGACCACTGTATTCTTATTTAAATCCCAGCAAACATTTTCCCTTACTGAGTACCCAGCTCTGTGCTAAATACTTCACATACTTTAGGTCACATCTTCAAAATGATCCCAGCAGGTAAATGCTATTAGTATCCCCGTTTTTGAGATGAGAACATTGAGCACTGGCAAAGATGGCTACTACCTGCCCAAAGGCACAAAGAGATTCTAACTGCAGCTGAGTCCCCTCAAGACCACCCAGGCATGATGCCTCTTAATGCAAATAATAAAAATAAAAGCATCCAGGAGTACAATCTGGAACCTCTTCTTCTTTACTCTCAGTCAACAAAGAACATGAAGAGGAGAATGAGGGGTGGCACCTCTGCTGGACTCTCCCAATGCTGGACCTGGCTGTTCTCTGTCTGGAGGCCAGGCCTGCACAGGGTTATCTGGCAGCGTCCTGAAAGACTGAGCTTCAACAGCAAAGGTCTGAAGAGGAATGTCTGGAATGGACACTCAAGCCATTTCTAACAGATATGGGACTTTCAAGAACTCAGAACACACTGGTCCCCCTGTATAGAATCCCCGTCCTTGGCTCCACTCCCACCTCACTCTCTCTGGACCACTCCTACTCAGCCTTCACATTTTAACTTAAAGTTCACCTCTTCCAGGAATATCATCACTTCAAGGTGGTCTCCTCTGACACCCTGTTTTAAGTTCTCTTGTTATGGAGTCTTTTAATAGTGTCTATTTATTTAATATCTGCTCCCCCCACTAAAGGGACCAGGAAACTGAGGCCCAACCACGGAAAGGGACTTTTTCAAAGTCGCATAACTGTAAACCAGCATTTACAAACACATCTCTGGGCCCAGTTCCAACCACTCCCAGATGATGACCACAAGAGAAAAGGAGAAGTCAGGGTCAAGCAGCTACATCCAACCATCCATTCAACAATCATGAATGTTAACTGAGTCTGGCACAGAATATTCAACCAACACTTACTAAAATACACAACTGATCAGTTGGTAGTAGTGTGAGCCCTATCTATTCAAGCGTATCTCTGATTTCAGACTGTACCTACTGCTTCTTTCCCCACCACCAGAGTCTCCCCTAACTAAAAGGGCAAGAACAGGACTCTCAATCATTCCACTTATTGCCCAGCACACAACAGCTATTTTTGAAGTGTTACTGAGTACTTTAGAAGAGTTGGCTGCCTGAGGCAGATGAGTGAGATGGGGGCTTAGGCTTAGGATGCCAATAACAACAAAGACTCACACAGTATTCTGGAAATAGATAATGGTAANTAGCCCGTGGCGTCCGCGGCCGGAGCGGGAGATACCCCAGGCCGCTCCTCGCTGCCCGCCGTCCCTCCGCCTTACGCACGCTCCCCTGGCGCGCACGTCCGTACGTCACCAGTGCGGCCAACTGAGCCCACTCCCGGAAAACAGTCGCCCCGCTGTGGGCTTCCGCCTACCCGCTCTCCGTCGGACTAGCCCGACGCCTCCCGGACTCTTACTCACTGCAAGAATCCACCAAGGCGTGGAGCTACCGCGCAGCCCGCGGCCGGGGGAAACTCCGGGGTGTTTACGTTTGGCTCCTCTGCCCCGCCCCCGGATGCGTGACATGGAGAGCGGATGTGACGCCACCGCGCGGAGTTCTCCTGAGGACCCAGGAGTAACTCTGAATCTGAGACTCGCCATGCTTAGTGCCCTCTAGTGCCCACTCTGCAGAAAGCCTTGTGTGCAGATGTCTGCGCAGGGTAAGGGACTCTGCCCAGGAGCTTGTTTCGCATTCATTCAATCACTCATGCCTTCATTCGTTCAAAAAAATTTGTACCTGGCATCTCTTCTGGTGAGCATTTACTATGTAAAGCACTCATCAAGGGCAAGACCCTTTCTCGGTGTCTCTTGTGGCTCCCAGCGCATAGTAGGTATTCTGTCTGGGTTAACATAAAAAGCCCAGATGGTTCTGTTTCCAAATGTAAACCAAGTATCATCTATTCGTCAATTGAATAAGTACTTGCTGAGCCCCTATTATGTGATAGGTAGGTACTGGGAACAAAATGATATGGCCCCTGTACTCATGAAACATACCATGTGTATTCTCAATAATAATAGCTAATATTAATCAAGTGCTTACTTTGTGGCCAGGCACTATGCAAACAACTACATTATCTCATTGAACTCTCACACAATCCTAAGGAGAATATTATTATGACCCATTTTACAGAGATGGAAACAGCCACAACAGGCTAAGATCAAGAGCACACAGTTATAAGTACATCTGACTCTACAGTTCTCTCCACACTGCACCATATTACCACCAATTATGTGACATGTCAGGGGTATTTAGAGGAGAGGGCCTGGGGCTGCCAAAACGAATGTAAAGCCTGTGAGGTTGGGGCCTTGTCAGTGTTGGCTCCACCACTGCCATCCAGTGCCCAGCTCTCAACTCCTACCAAGTATCCCTAAAATGAGTTCCCTTGACAAGTTTACGATCAGTCTCTCGATCCAAAACTTTACTCCCTTTCTTGTCCTGCCCCTGTTCCCCTCAGGATTGAAGAGCAGCAAAAAAAAGTGGGGGAAGAGTGAAACCAAGCAGGACCCTGTGAGCCCTTCTTGGGTACAGAAGTCCTTCCATGTGTAAGTAGAAGAGAATTCATCTTGCTCACTTGAGAATTCCAGGGGCTGGGCTTAAGGAGATGAAAACAGCCCAACCTTGGAGTAGAGTTACTGATTGATTACACATAAAACCATCAAGATGCTGCTGACCACACCGCTGCACAGTCTGGAGATAATTACTGGAACTGACTGCTGTTCTGCATGTAGCCCCTTGCTTGTACACTCCTGAAACTCCCCTTTAAAACCTTTTTCCTCTAACCCACAACTAGGAGATGGTCTCAGACATAGTCCATCATAGGTAATATTAATCAAAGGCTTACTTTGTGCCAGGCACCATGCAAAAGTGCCTGAATAAAGCAACTTTTTTCACCAACAGTCATCTCTGAGTATTGACTTCGAGCAGCAAGCAGCCAAACTTGGGTTCCTACTGGCCTCGGCCAGTTACATATATGTATCTATGTGTATATACATAAGTATGATGTCTAGAAGGGCTCCAAGTGGACTGATGGAAGAAGGGTAGGGCTGTGTAGAAGGTGTAGGAGATACTCACAATGTTTTAGCATCCAGTTTGTTTATTTTAAACTGACAAGGCATCATTTTTATAATACTGTTAAAACCTGTTAAATAAAACTCAGGACTTGCCCCTTACGGTCACCAGAGGGAGCCTTGGATCATAGCCATCCGCATGCCCCTCCTTCCAACTTGGAAGAACAGATTTTCCTCAAGACGTCACCTCCCACCCCCAATCCCCAAAGCAGGAGAGAGGGGACAGGGAAGGCAGGTTCACTGTCCCTTAACTGCAACCCTGGAATCCAAGAAAAATCTGGAAACCAAATCTTTCTTCATTTGCATTATGCTTAATCTGAACTGAGGTGAAGCTTTTTATAGCTTTTGTCCCATTTGCTGTGGATATGCACAGAGCATACAGCAGAAATGCAT
This sequence comes from Redunca redunca, assembly GCA_006410935.1. Classification (NCBI taxonomy): domain Eukaryota; kingdom Metazoa; phylum Chordata; class Mammalia; order Artiodactyla; family Bovidae; genus Redunca; species Redunca redunca. The sequence goes on along the minus strand of SJYQ01000711.1, from coordinate 90,006 downwards.
TAGACCACAGAAGGCAGCCCCGGACCTCACCGGGCATGTTGCACAATGTATGGTCCATGTGCAATAATACCTCTGTAAAATCTGAAAATTTCTGCATTCAGTATCACATCTGGTGCTGTGAGGTGTGGTGGGGGATTGCAGTCTGGCACTCACAGTTGCCCTCTAGCGAGTTAATTAATCCCAGTCAGCTATGACTTGGGTCACTGGGATTGTCATCTTTGTGCCACTTTTTTTTTTTTCTTTTTGGCCGCATCACTTGGCATGTTGGGGTCTTAGTCCCCCAGCCAGGGATCAAACTCTCACCCCCTGCAGTGGAGTCTTAACCACTGGACTCCCAGAGAAGTCCCTCCTGCCACTTTCTGCCGCTAAGAATCTCTTCTCCTCTCATCCTTACTGGAGCTTGGGAGACGTCTAGGTGTACCCTGAGGTTCCTGGTCGTTGTCTTAGGGCTTAGAGACCAAAGATCCAGAAACCAGGGAAAGAAAGATTCCTCCAGGAGCCAACAGAAGGGCTGTCCTGTTGCTCAAAGGACATTCTTCCCTCCCCCAGCCCCGGCATAAGGTCCCACAAGACCCTCATCCCGTCACAGGCCCTGGCAACCCCAGGCCCACAGCCTGATGATGATTTCCAGCCCAGACAGCAGCAACGCCGGGTCCCGGGGAAGCTGGAGACACCAGGACAGCAGCCCCAGCAAGGCTGCCCTCCGGTCCAGACCACAGCAGGTAATTTGAGGACTTTCCCACTGCCCCATCTGTGACCACCCCCACTGCTCTTTTTTAACCTCCTTTCAGGGAATGGAGAGGCTGTAGGAACATCATCCAATTTGGGAGGGATGAGAGTGGGGGAGGGAGAAGTTGCTGATGGGAAAGTCCTAGTCTGTATGGTTCAAGGAGTGACCTTGGAAGATTGGAAAGATGAAGAATCAGAAGAGTCAGGTTTCCAGCTGTTAAGAGAGTGTCTGTGATGGAGTGGGTGATGAAGCAGACAGATATGACATAAACAATGAGAAAGAGATGGGACAAGGGGTGGGGAAGAGAGAGAGACAGAAAAGCTTGGGAAACACACAGAGTCCAAGAGACCCTTTAAAAATGGTCCCAAACCTGGCCAGAGTATTTTAGCAAACATTTCTGAAATAGACCCAATAAACTACTGCTTTTAATACAATACTTGCTTCAGTACTGTGGTCAACCCTAGTTGGTGTGCCTGCCACAGTGAAGCCACACCCACTGAAAGGTCAGAGTGTGGAACAGAAGGGTTTAGGGAAAGGCCAAACAAGGAGGAGGGTGCTTGTGCTCAGAAGACCCAAACTCCCCCACGGCTCCGAGGGAAGTTTTTAAAGGCAGCATTTGGGGTGTGTGATTTTCTGATTGTGTGGTGGTGAGGGGACAGGTGATGTTTCGGGAACCCCAGTGACCAGCCTTCCAGTTCCAACCAGTGTGGGGTCTAGTCCTTGGGCTCCTCAGATGATCACCAGTCAAGAGCAGCAGCCTGACCTCTGCGGCAACCAGAAACATCCCTCCCCCACCCCAGAAATCTGCTTTGGATAAACAACCCCGATTATCTCCAGAGTGTGGAGGACGGATGAGGGTACCAGGAAGGTAAATGAGCCCTGCAGGGACCAAGGAACACAAGTTCCAGTTATTAAGAGGCTAGAATGAGGAGGGCAGGCACCTTGACGTGCCCTTTAGCAACATGATCCTGGAATCCAGGTGAGCTTGTTTCCAGCCTCACAGGCGGCTCAGCAATGGCAGATCCCAAACTTATCTGAATAAACAGACAGGTCACCTTCCTCAGCAGGGGCCCAAGGTGTGGCCTCAGTGATCTGCAGCTGAAGCAGCCACACAATGGCCTGGTCCAGGTGAGCGAACAGGGCTCCAGGCTCCCCTGGAAATTAAGCAATAGTGCGCCTGTCTGAACTGCTGAAAGCATCGTTTTTGCAAGTCACCTTCAGTCACAAACCAAGAGGCTTCCCTTTACTTTTTATCTGTGTGACCTTGGGCAAGGCACTTTACCCTTCCAAGCCTTGGTCTCCTTGGCTGTAAAATGGGCACAGTGTCCCCTTGTCTCTTATAGGGCTATGTGAGAGTCTGACAAGGTGATGCACGGAAAACAGAGTAGCAGCTGGCACGCTCACCTGATTCAGTCGTGGAATTTACAAGATTCAGCCTAGCCTGACACACATTGCAATCTCCCAGTAATTTCCAGGGACTTCCTTTGGACAAAGCAACAAGTAAGCCTCCCTGGGAAGGAGGAGGAACTCAGGGGCTCAAATAGAAGATAAGACTTACACTGGCAGGCAGCCCATCCAGTGTCTTGAACCAGTCACTCCTGGTGTCACTTCTGCCCAGAACAAGGAGCCCAGACTAAAGGTAGATTGAGTTCTAAACATTGCTGGTCCCTCAGCTTCTTCAACGTCTGCCTGGAGGGTCTATCCTCAGCAGTCCTAACAACCCAGCTCCAGGCAGTGAGGCAAGAGCCCCTGTGTGATTCCTGGGGCTTTCCACTGTTATTTCAGAAGCTTCCAGAAGTCTTTCAGGCAGGGCTGTAACAAATGACCCCTTCCTTCTAAGACTGTCATTAAATATGCTCCATAGGACCCATCAATAGCCATTCCACAGGAACCTGCAGGCTCTTCCTAATCACAAAGGCAGGAAGTGGGGCTCAAGAGAGAGACATGCTTTTCTGCTTTTGAGTTTTCCTAGCACCATACGACCACAATTACAGGGTCAAGAGAGAAACTTGAAAATCCACTTTGCAGGTCTATCAAAAACAGCTCTCATGGGACTTCCCTGATGGTGAAGTGGTTAAGAATCTGCCTGCCACTGCAGGGGACATGGGTTCAATCCCTGGTCCAGGAAGATTGCTCATGCTGTGGGGCACCAAAACTGATGTGCCACAACTACTAAGCCTGTGCTCTGCAACAAGAGAAGCTTCCGCAAGAAGCCCACGCACCGCAACTAGAGGGTAGCCCCCACTCACGAACTAGAGAAAGCCCACCCACAGCAACGAAGACCCAGCGCAGCCAAAATAAATCAGTAAACAAGCAAACAGAAGAACTCTCCAGGGACCTCCCTGGCAGTCCAGTAGTCAGGACTCCGCGCTTCTACTGCAGGGCGAGTGGGTTCCAGTGGTGCTTTCCAGTGATCGAGGAGGAGGCGGGAGCCGTGTCCTCAAGATCTTGCCCACTCTCCTTCCAGGGGGATGCCCAGCAGGTGCCCCTTCCTGGATGGCTCCACTGAGGGTGCAGCATAGTGGCTTCTGGACATGATGCTTAGTTCAACCCAGGAGGTAACTATTCCTGCATCTAATAGGGTTAATAATCTGGGATCCTTATCTCAGGAGGAAACCATCTGTTCTCACCCAGGGCTAATAGTCTGGCATCCTTATCCCAGGTCTGGGGCTTCTTCATCTGTCGTGATTGTCGCGACTGACTCCTCTGGGAACCTCATTAAGCTCAGAGTTCTTGGTGAATATGAGAGACTGGAACAAGCGACATGACAAATATATACTTTCTTTTCTGCTTCATTGTACTGTTTCCTTCTATTTTCTCCCCCCTAGGTTTGACTTACTTTTTTTTCTAGCTTCTTAAGATAGAAGCTTAAATTATTTAATGTTTAGCCTTTCTTCTTTTCTAGTATTTGTATTTCAGCCTATAAATTTCCTTGTGAGCACTGCTTTAGCTGCATCCTGCAAGTCTGATGTCACATTTTCACATCTCTTATTTTTAAGATCTATATTCTGCTCTTCCTTGATATATTAAAATAATCAGACCAAGCCCTGAATTTCAATTTAAACCACAATGTTCACCACAGAAAGTTCTCACTCTATTTCCAGAACTACTGGGTTTCAGACTCTGTAAAAAGATTTGACAGAATGAATATTCTGAGGGGTTTAGGTTTCCAAATGCCACAGAAGAGTCAAAAGAACAGTTTGATGACCCTTACCTTTTGTTTTGGATGTACAATTTCAACTGAATAGAAAGTGCAAACATGGGACTTCCCTGGTGGCCAAGTGGCTAAGACTCCACACTCCAACTATAGGGGGCCTATGCTGGCTTCCTGGTCAGGGAACTAGATGCCATAGGCCACAGCTAAGAGTTTGCACGCCGCAGCTAAAGATTCGACATGTCACAACTAAGACCTGGCGTAGCCAAATACATAAATATTAAAATAAAAAAACTGCAAACGTGATTTCTGGAAATGAAACTAGTAACTCATGCAAGTAAGGTCTTCCAATGCCTGTAGAACAGCCTTACTTTAAAAAACACATTTTGGGGATTCCCCTGGTGGTCCAGTGGCTAAGCCTCCTGGATTCCAATGCAGGGGGCCCATGTTCTATCCCTGGTCAGGGAACTAGGCCCACATGCTGGCACTAGGAGTTCACATGCCACAACCAAAAAGATCCTGCAGCTGAAACCAAGACCTGAAGCAGCTAAACAAAAAAACACTTCAAAAATAAATACTTTTAAGAAAGCAAACAAGAAACAAGCAAATGTGTTTCTTTAGCTTGCTTCTGAAGCTAAGAAGTTGACAGAAAATCTGCCAACACTACCCTTCATTAAGAGCTTAGAAACAGAAACCACTTGCATGTTGCTGATCTAGACTTATTACATTTATTTCATGTCATTGTGGTCACTTTTACAGCAGTTTAGATTTATTTTCAATTACATTACTGTTCACAGAATTCACAGAATTCATTAACAAACATCCAAAGGTTTTTCAGTAGCACAGCAAGATAGAAAAGAGGTGCTTTGGAGTGGAACCCGAGTGATTATTTAGATAGATGTCTGGAATATTATTGCTTTATTAGTCTTTTCTTTTTTTAATAAATTACTCCCAGGAAACCCACCCTGCCAGGGTTCTTTGTACTGCACCACCCAGGATCACGGGGGACATCAGCTGACACAGAGTGCCAGTCAAGTCAGCCACCCGTGTTCTCTGCTGCTCTGCAAGCTGGCTGAGGCAGACTGTGTCTTCTGCGTGTGTATTTCCTCCAGCCTGCCGTGTTCCTCCATGGTCCTGCAGTTGACGGGCAGCAGTCACACATGCGACACAAAACTTAGATCAGACATAAACAAGGGGCTTGGTGAAGGGGGGGTGCTAATGCTCCTAAAACAGCCACTGACTATGCACAGGAGAATGTCTGAAGCAACAGAAACACCTGGAATCTCAGTCTGTGAGGGACATCTTAAAGGAAATGTCCTCAGTGGTCCAATGTGGGCACTCTGCAACAGGAACGTGAAGACTTCTAAGTAGATTTCATGGATGGGTTTTCTTTTGTTGTTCCATGTGAATTTGCATTTTGTGAAAAAACATCTTGGAGATTTCTTCACGGCCCCTGAGGCTCTGTGGATCTATAGAGACCAGGGCTAGGGCGGGGGCTGGCTTCCTCAGGAACAGGGGTGCTCCCTCCGCCTGTGGGGCAGGGTCCCTGAGAAGTGGTGGCCGCGTCAGGTTCTAGAGACAGGAGTGGAGGCTGGGTGTGGAGCTCAGGCTGCAGCTGGGGCCTCAGTCCAGCTTCTTGCTGTTGTCTGTGTTGTGTACAGAAGCTAAGAAGTCAACAAGGAGCTTGGCTGTCTTCCTGGGCCTCTCCATCACCACTGAGTGCCCACAGTTTTCCAGGAGCTCCACCTGGGAGTTGGCAATTGACTTGGCCAACATGTCCGCCCCGGACACATCGAGCACCTGCGGGACGAGAGAGGAAACTAGATGGAAAGGGTTCAGGTGCCCGAACGTACTCTGTGGACAGAACTCCTGTCCAGGCCTGGCAGAGGTGATTTTTAGAACCAAGTCACTTTGGTGTTGGGGCTTGTGGCTCTCTGATGGAAGTGACCACGTGCCTCACGTTTTACTCTGCAGCTCGGTGGCAGGAGGTATGCTGCTGCAGTGTTACCATGCTGGAAACACAGGCCCTGCCCTAAGGGTGCCCTGGTATGGTGGGGAAGGCAGACTGGAACGCAGACAAGTGCAGCACGAGGTGGCAAAGACTCTGATGGGGGAGGATCCTGGGAGCTGAGGAGCCACAGGGGAGGGGGATCGCGGAAGAGGGACAGCGCAAGGGTGGGAGGATGGCGCGTGCAAGGGACAGCCGTGTGAGCGGGGAGGGTGGGTCTGTACATCTGGCCGTGCTGGGAGTCGAGTCTCAGTCTGAGGGCAGTGGGGAGCCTTGGGGCTGTATTAAGGACAGACACGGGCTGGGCCAGGAGAGTGCACCCTGCAGCTGGTCCAGGGGAGGCCAAGCTGTGGGGAGGCCACACAGGAGAGATGCAAGAGGCAGACACGAATTATCACAGACCAGAGGACTAGGTCCTGAAGGCCCTCAGGGGATCCCCGAGCTGTGTGACCTCAGACCCTGAAGTGTGTGAATAACAGCCAGTTTTTCCCACGTGAAGCCCACCACTTTCCCAGGTTTTCAAACTCCCTTTCATTTTCCTCTGGGTTACACCTTGCTATTACCCCAACTCAGTTAACTGACTTTCTCCTCCTTCGCTTCACCACTTTCACCTTCACCTCACTCCCCCCCCAAACCAGACAAGGCGGCCCCTCCGCTCCAGGCTTAACGCCAAAAGCAAAATCCCAACAAATTTAAGCACTGTCTGCTTTTGAGCTTTATTCTCCTCAACCCAGACTGGTAATACCAAGATTTGCTGCCCACCAGGAAGTAGGGTGAGCAGAGCACAGGGCACCCTGGGCTGAGAAAACAGAAGAAGGAACAGCTGATGGGGAGCATGACGCGATCTCGCCTCTCCCTGCTGGTCCCTGAGAGCCCACGTCACCTTGGGGATTTGAGATGAAGAAAGGCCGTCATTGTCTCAGCTCTGGTTTCTGACTGAATGACTGCCTGCTGGCCCCGCCTGGGTCTCGCGTCTCCGCTCAGGCGTCCACAAAGCTGCTTTCAGTCCCTTGGCTGCTGTGAAGCGGGCACGTGAATCCTCCCTCCTCCTGATGCCCTGGTTCCCGCGCTGGGTATTCTCGGGCGCCTGGCTGATATTGAGATGGCTGCACACTGGCGCCTCTGCCCTTCCTGCCCCCTGCGCCAGGGGCACAGACCTGGCTTCTCCCCAGTCTGCTCTCCTGGGCCTCCCACAGTCGTGGGCAGCTGAGGTGCAGCCTGACTTCCTGCCTGTGTTCGCACCACACACGCGGTGGGCATGTGCAGTCGCCCAGGGCTCACAATGGTGGCTTTCACCTCAGCGTCCACAGGGGCACTCTCTCAACAGGGACAGCTTTGCTCCCATTTCCCTTCTGACGACGGTCAACAGCATGAGACAACCAGACACGCTTTGACAGACACTGTAGTTCTGTCTGCCTGCGGGCCTTATAAAGGCTCCATTTCCCACCACCACCTCTTGTTTTAAAGTTTTCAAGAACATTCAGTAAGAGATGATTTCTAAAGAACGGCTGCAAACAAAAGGGAGTTTCTGAAGTGTAAGTCGGTATTTCATTGGCAGGTTTATTATGGATGGATTGTGCCCCCTCCCCAAATTCATATGTTCAAGTTCTAACAAAATGTGACTTTACTGGGAAACAGGGTCATCGTGGCCATTAGTTAGGATGACGTCGTACTGGAGCAGGGTGAACTCCTAATCTAGTATGTGGACCCCTAACCTATCATAACTGGCATCTTACAAAAATGAGAGGTTTAAACCCAGAGATGCACAGGCACCGGGACGACGTCATGTGAAGATGAAGGCAGAGGTCAGGGTGAGGCGTCTACAAGGCACGGAACCTCAAAGTTCACCAGCACACTCCCGGAGCTCAGGGAAAGGCAGGGAACAGGCTCTGCTTCCCAGCTCCCACAGGGAACCAGTCTGCTGCGGCCTGGGTCTTGGACTCACAGTCTCCAGAACTGGTGTTACAGTGTTAGTCGCTCAGTCATGTCCAGCTCTTTGCGACCCCACGGACTGTAGCCCACCAGGCTCCTCTGTCCCTGGAGTTCTCCAGGCAAGAATACTGTAGTGGGGTGCCGTTTCCTTCTCCAGGGGATCTACCCGACCCAGGGGTTGAACCCAGCTCTCCTGCATTGCAGGCAGATTCTATACCATCTGAGCCACCAGGAAAGCCCCCAGTGTATCTGTATGCCAGAACTGGAAGCCAGCGTAATTCTGTTGTTTAAGCCTCCCAATTTGTGGTACTTTGTTATAGCAGGCCTAGCAAACTAACAGAGCCATCTGACAAAGCCTTTCAAAAAGCCTGTCAAAATTTTAAAATGCACAAAGCCTTTGAGCAAGCTATTCCACATCCAAGAAGTGACCCTTCAGATACGCTCTCATACTGCAAACACACATGTATATCGGTGCACATCAAGGTGCGGTTTAGTGACAAAAAACTGAAAATGACCTAAGTGACCATCAATAGGGCACTAATGCAGCAGATGATGGAGTACTATGTAGCTCCCAAAAGAACACAAAATTTTGTTTTGGGCAACAACCATTCATGGATGGTAAATCTAGAGGGAAGTGTTTGATGAGGACCAAGATATCCACATGGTCTCAAAGTGCCTCCCCACAGACTGCTTATTAGTTGCAAGTAGAGAAATAATGTCTATAATGAAGAAATCAGATGTCATAATCAATCAAAATTCCCATCACTGGGATGTCCCAGGCAGGCCAGAGGTTAAGAGGCTTCCACTGCCTAGGGCACAGTTTCAGTCCCTGGTTGAGGAACTAAGATCCCACATGCCATATGGTGCAGCCCCCAAAATAAATAATAGTTTAAAAAATTCCCACCACTGAAGGAAAGACATTCTCCTCTGAGGATGTGAAGTCTTACTACCCATGAGATATTCTGGCCAGGGACATGTACCCCAAATTTAATCATGAGGAAACAGCAAACCAACTCAAACTGAGAAAACTGACCCCCCCCAAAAAAAAACTGGCCCACAGTTTTCAAATATCTCATTGTTACAAAAGATAAAGCCAGAAAGAGGGTATCATTTTATATAAAAGGAAACTAAAAAGACACGATACGCAGTACGTGATCCTGGTTACAGGGGCAGGAGGGGTGCACTCTATGTAGGACGTCACTGAAACAAGGGATCCATTTGAAATATGGACTGTACGTTAGTTAAAAGCTATGTCATCAGTGTTACATGTCCCAGGTGTGACAATGTCCTGCGATCATGCGAGATAATATTCTGGGTTGCAGTAAATACCCCTTGAAGCACTGGGGGTAAAGGGACATGACGTAAGCAGCTTACTCCAAATGGCCCCATAACACATATTTCTACATCTGTCTAGATGAGGCAGTAAATGGCACATACGTGTCATGGAATGACACTCAGCAATAGAAAGGAACAAATTGTTGGCATAGGCAACAATATGGATGAACCTCAGAAACATCACGCTTGAGTGGAAGCCAGATGCAGAAGACTACCACTGTAAAATATCATGTTATGAAAATTTTAGATAAAACTAAATTCTAGACAAGACTTCAGAAACAGAAAGCAGGTCAGTGGTTGAACAGTGCTGGGGCAGGAATGGAGATGAACGGCAAATGGGCGAGAGAGAACTTACAGGATGACAGAAGCATTCTACACCTGGGCCGCAGTGGGTGTGCAACAAGGTAAATCTTATAGCATGTGAATTTTTGAACAAGCAGTTAAACTGATGAAACTAGGTAAGGTAGATACCGGAGTACTCTGTACTACAATTATCCTGTAAATGTGAGATTATTTCAAAATAAAATATTTAAAGCACTAGAATGTATTGATCTCTTCAAGCTGATATTAAATGATTTCCAAGGTACCTATTTCTCATACATAGGAAGCAATTAATGTGCGAAACTGTATATACTGCATGTTTGAAAATCTTATACATCACACTTCTTTATGCACGCTGACAGACGCTTCGAATAGGAACCGGCGAACGACAGCCCCCGCCTGCTTTGTGACTGCAGCTCCCTGGAGCTCTGCCTGCCATTTGCTCTGCATGTCACCATCACAACAGAAGAGCCGAAGAGACACAACAGGAACTTATCACCCGCAGAGTGGCAAATATTTACTATCTGGCCCTTTTAGAAAAAGCATGTGCAAAAACCGTTGCCTTAGAAAATTTAAAAGAAACACACATGAACAGTAAGTGCTGCCTTGAAGAAATGGGAACTGGGATCTAGGATGTCAAAGAGACTGAGTGCACTCTTATCCATCTTTCTGTACTCTTTCAAGGTTTCTGTACCATGTGACTATATGGCTTTGAGAAAGATAATTTACGAAAACGCTTTCAAATTGTCACACATTTTAAGAGGTCAGCGCCACTGCCCTCAACTCCCTGTGAAGGCCGGCAATTGGCACCAGGTGTGCGCCACCTCTCCCTGGTATCAGAGAGCAGCCAGGCTCCCTTCATAAAGGACCACGAGTTTGTCCTTGGAGGCTGGTGTAACTGGCACAGGCAGCCCTGGGACATGCCACATACCTGGTCTTGTTTCCCCCAGATTATCTGCGTAGGGACCTTAATCTTGTCCATGTTCTGATGGAGGGAGTATCTTGACTTCTCATTGACGATTTCCAAAAACACTTTGGAAGGAAGGAAAATAAAGTGAGTGTGGGCTGTGCTGTGGACACCACCAAGTTTAGGAAATATATAGTGTATATGTATATATAGGATATATACAGGGTAAACAGTCTTTGAGTCTAAGGCACTGCGTTTTTCTTGAGGGGTCCCAGAAAACTCTCAAAGGCTCAGAAATGTAAGGAAGATGAGCCGGCCCCCCATAGATGTGTCACAGGCTCAGAGGTCAACACAGGGCTACTTACGCTTTCGGTAGAAGGTGTTGTGAGGGATGCGGACGTCGACAAGGCCCTGCAGGATCTAGGGATAAATAACCCAAAGTCAGAAGGCGAGGGAGGATTCATATCCTCAGGCCTCAGAAGGGTCTGGGACAAAGAGGGGAAATCAAAGACCAGCAGTTTCGGGCGTTGTCAAGGTTTGTAAGGCCTGGTCTCCAAATTCCCTTGATGGCCATGTAATGTAATGGGGACTTAGGTTCATAAGAGGCTTTTTCTTTCTCATAAGGAAGGAACTCTGGGAATAACTGTGAAGCCAAAGGACCCTGGTGGCATGTAAGCTGCTTCACCTATGAGGAATTCTCTGCTTATCCTGAGACATAATCAGAGTGAAAATAATATCAAGTAATTACTCAGTAATACCCAATATAAAACAAGGTCTATTTAAAAAAAATAACTGCTGGGGATGATGGGCCTCTTAAGCAGTGAAGAAATCAACCACTGGGGAAGCTCTGGGAAGGCTTTTGATGTCCGGAGCTCACTGTGTAACACGCGGGCTGTGGGGCTGCAGCACACGCCGACAGGCCAGGGCTCCTGGACCTGGGAGACCGACCCGGAGAGGTGCTGGGGCCTGCCTCTCCCCCACCTCAGGGTTCTTGAGGTAGGGGCCCGGGGTCACACTAGCAGCCGTCACTCCTCTCATTTCCCTAGGAATGGACTGAACCCCTTCAATACCCTCTCAGGAGTCCTGCGCACTGACTGAAGTGGGAAGACCCAGTCATAACTGCTCTGGATAAAACCCATCCGCTGGAGCATCTGACTCTTCCGGAAGTGGAAGCCCAGAGGTGAGACCAGGGGCAAACTGTCCAACACACTGTGCTCAGCAGCAGATATTTCCTTTGTTCTACTATCTACCCTGTGCCCATGCATCTCTCCGTCATCCATCCACCCTCCACCTCTGCTCTGCACCCCTGCCTATCCATCCATCCTGCATCTCTGACTCAGACATGCACATGGCCATCCATGTGTCCACTTAGCCTGCAGCTATCCATCCATCCTCCATCCCTGCTTCATGCAGACATCCACCTATCCATCACCCACCCACACAGTACCTGTGAAGCACATATGCATACATCTACCCATGTATCCATCTGTCCTGCACGCACCAATCCATCACCCTCCGTCTCTGCCATTTCCAGACACCCTCCCATCCATCCATGCGTTCAGCCATCCGTCTCTCTGCACCCCTAAATCAGTGATCTGTGCACATACATCCATTCATGCACCCTTCTACCCTGCATCTACCCACACATCCATTCTCCATCCCTGCGTTGTTCAGGCTTCCTCCCGTCCACTGATCCATCCACTCTATACCTAGGACCTATCTCATGCAAGCACTTTGCCATAGGCTGGGAAGAGAACAACCAAAGACACAATCCTTGCTCTTACAGAGGCAGGAACGGAAGACGCAAGCCAGCCAACACAGTCATTACACAACGTGACACACTGGGCTGAGTGCCTAGGGGCTCCTCCCTGCCTACCAGGGAAAGACTTCGGGATCTGCATTTCTTTTTTCCCAATGTCTTCACTTCTCTGACAACTCAAAACATGGAATTTTCTAAAACCCTACTTGGTTACTCTATTCTGCAAAGAGATCAGTGCTGAGAGAGGAGTAATGTAAAGTCATGACTGAAAAGAGAACTTCATGGACAGAACATGCCACAAAATCTGATTCTGTGATGCTTCCTCAGAGAGGGGCCACATCCATTGATGAGTCATGTTCAGAACCTCTGCACAGAGCCCATTCTCTCAACTCCCAGGAGGACCAACCCCACCCCCAGGCAGCGGCCAGCTTCTGAGACAGAGTGAGAGAATATGCTGCTGGGAGGTCTCACTCATGGACTCTCGGTTCCCCACACTATCTCCCACACAACCTCATTTAGACCCACGACTTTTAATTCCATCCTTGGCTGATAGCTCTAATTACACAGCGCAGGCCAGACTTCCCTCAGCTCCGCTTGTATTTCTAACCGTCTACATGACCCCTGCACGTGATGGCGTCTCAGGGAACTTGAACTTAACACATCCAGAATGGAGCTCTTAGCTGATGCCCCAAACCCACCCTCCCTCCCCTTCCCCTACTCAGAAAACACTACCTTGGGACTTCCCTAGCAGTCCGGTGGTGAAGACTCCATGTCTCCACTGCATGGAGCACAGGTTTGATCCCTAGCTGGGGAACGAGCATCCCGCGTGCCATGTGGCGTGGCCAGAAAACAATAAAAATTTTTAAAAAGAGGAAGAAAACACTACCTTTATCCAACTACAGTATCAGAAGTCACCTGTGACTCACGTTCTCTCATCCTCCACTTCCCACTGGCCAGTAAGTCCTACCTCCTTCCTTCCAAAGCTTCTCGGATCTCATTCTCCACTACTACTATCCCGTCTACACCCTCATCCTGGAGTAATACAACACACTAGCGGGCTTCTCCGTTTCTGTCTGTGTTCCCCTGCAACTCTTGAGTGCTTCTCCTACTGTATTTAGAACTCCAGTCTCCTTCCCATAATCTTTTAAAAGTTCTACGTGATCCAGCCTACTCGTTCTCAAAGTGGTTCTTGGGATTATAAGACGTCAAACTATTTTCATAATAACACTAAATGTCGCTTGCCTTTTTCACTTTGATTCTCTCAAAAGCATGCTGATTTTCAGAGTCTATAGAATGATGGATAATGTCACCATTCTGATAGCTAATGAAATGAGTACTTGTGTATTCTTGTATTTTAGGTTCTCCTGGGGTTTAATTTCTAATATGGTACACATCAATAGTTACAGCTTTCATAAAAAGAAGCTTTTTGGGGTTCTCATTAATTCTTAAGGGTGTTAAAAGGGCCCTGAAACGTTTTTCTTTTTAAATGAGAATCTTTGATTCAGCCCTTGCATCCTATTCCAACCTCACGTCAACCCATTCTTTCCCTCACGTTCTGGGCTCCAGTCACCCTGGCCTCTCCTTCCAGCATCTTGAACTTGACTGTTTTATGCATCCCTGCTCAGGCTGTTTTCTTACAGAGGCTTATCAAAGTTTCACCTGCCTCTCTGTTTTCAAGCATAGCACTATCTTCACTTCCTCTAGAAACCTTACTACAAGTGAAATTACCTGTCTTGTTAACTGACTGCTCCTCCCCCTGGCCTTCTGTCTCATTTCTTCCCTGGGGTGCCCAAGCACAGTGCTGGGTACATCACAAGCATGGCACTTGCTGAATGAATGAAAGCTGAGGACAAGGAGGGAAGGTGGCGGGGAAGCTGGCCCTGGCCACCTGAGCAGGGCAGAGGTGGGCCGGCTGCTGCGGAGGCCGCGGTACCTGCTGGGGCACCTTGAAGCGCACGTAGGAGCAGAGCTGCAGCATCTCACTCATCTCCTCCGGGGTGGTCGGGATCAAGGGGATCTTCTCTACGGCGGCCGACTCCTGCAGTTCTTTGAGCCGTTGCACAAATTTATTATCAGTTGAGTACTGCAGACCTGGGGGATTCAAATCAAAAAAGCTTGGCAATATATCTACCTTCTTACCAAACCCCATTTTATATAGAGAACTTCCAAAAGCAGCCCAGACCTAATGTATCTTCGGTGTTTTCCACGGTAGATTTCTTTTTAATTGGTACTGGCATCTTTGCTCAAAGTCAAAACCACAATTTGAGAAACATAGGAAAAAATTTTTTTTTCTTCCGAATATCTTAGGGGCTGGCTACGCAAACTAGGAGACCATAAGAAACGCAGCACCTCAGCCCCTCCCCTAAGTCTCTTACATCAGAATCTGCACTTAAGTTGCCAGGGGATGCACCCATAGGACTGAAATTAAGAAGAGCTTGAGAGTCTAGAAGACACCCTGCCTGAGGCCCTCTCACACATCTGTAAGGGTTGAAAGGAGACCTGGTGAAACGCATGGCTACGGTTGACTGACTGAGAGCTCCTTCCTTCAGCCTGGACCCACTGAATAATCTCTTATTTGGGGTCAGCACATAGAATGCAGTGAGAGTGAGTCCCCTTTGGAGCTGTCCCACACGTTGGGGCAGGAGGGCAGGACTGCCCTCTACACAGTCCTTCTTCCTCCAGGGGACCATTAGGCAATCCTGAGCCAGAAGAGCTTGAGACTGACCATTATTTTCTATCACCTGACGCAGGACACGAGAGTTTACACAAGCTGGTGTATGAAGGGGCGTAAAACTAATTTCATTTCCAACACCGAGCAAGTTTCTAGGTGCTTAACTTAGCTGAAGAGCTGGAGCTTAGAAAGAGAGGCAGTGGAAGCCACACTGTGCTACAGAAATCCATAAATCTCCTATATTCAGCAACTCCTCTAAATCTAACGTTGAGTATCGTGCAGCTCTCATGATGCCATGGGCAGATTACATGATCTATTTCTTCTTGCTTTAAAAACAATTCTAAACTAAATGTCATGTGGTATATCCTGAATTGGATTCTGCGACAGAAAAGAACAATTGTAGAAAAACTAATGAAATCTAAATAAAGCCTGATTTTAGTTAATAGTAATACACCCATGTTGGTTTCCTGGTTGTGACAAATTTGCTGTGCTATGTGAGCTGTTAAAGGAGAGAACTGGGTGAAGGGTACTATCTTCACAACATTTCTATAAATTTAAAATTATTTCAAAGTAAACTAAAAAAAAGTGTATCTTTTCATTTTGGCATACAAACAAATTCAATTCTAACTTTCTAATGGAAACTCAGGTATAAAACTCTTCTCTGGGCAAATGAATATACACTCAAAAAAGTCAGTTAGTCAGTTAGAGCTGAACTTCCATAAGTGATTTAAAATCTAATAACATTCCAGAGGGGCTCCAATTCTTCGTTTTTTCTTGGCTGAGTTGTGCAACATACGGGATCTTAGTTTCCCAACCAGGGATTGAACCCACGCCCTCTGCTTTGGGAGCACAGAGTCTTAACCACTGGACCACCTGGTAAGTCCCCTCCAATTCTTAGACTGTATCATTATAAGATCAAATGACTTCAGACACAGTGCTTGGGAAAAGGAAAACCCTTTGGGGACTTGCCTTCAATTTCAACAAGCTTAACAGACCTGAAAACTTAACTTTCTGAATGAGTTGAAAGGTTTCAAAGATAAATTTAGTTATGTTTCAGTAGAAGGTGCACAAGTTCAGTTCATAGTCGGGTTCTAGTGGTAAAGAAGGTAATGGATAATACAATATTGTAAAGTAATTAACCTCCAATTAAAATAAATACATTTATATTTTTAAAAAAAGAAGGTAATGGATATGAGTCATAAAAAAGAGGTAGTGAATATGAAAGGACTTCTCCAAAAACCACAGCTTGGGTTCTGGAGTCAGATAGCTTAGGGCCAGTTTCTATCCTGGCTCCAGCACTAACATAATGTGCACCTATAAAATGGGCATACTATCCTTATCTGGATAATAATTACATATGTAAAAAGCCACTGAGATAGGTACTGAAAATCTGGACAATTTACTATGGGTAAACCACACTCCAGTAAACTACCATGGATGAAGAGGGAAGCAAGAAAAGGAAAAAGAGAGAAACATCTTTCTTACTAACATGCTATAAATTCAAGTATGAAGATTTATATACATATATATGTATATAAGTTTTAAATCCAATTTTAGTGTTCCTCTCAGTAGCATATATGCTAAAACTGGAACAATACAGATTCAGATCAGCATAGCCCTTGTGCAAGGATGACATGCAAATTCATGAAGTGTTCCATATTTTAAAAATTAAAAAAAAAAATCCAACTTCAGATCACAATTTCTGAGGACATGTTACAGCTCAAGTAGACATGAACACATTTAAGATCAGACACCAAAGTTTGTTGATTTAAAAAAAATTTTGCAATGAAAAAAGATCTCTGAGTTTTCAGCCAAAAAAGAAAGACACATAATAACAGTACTTTCACCTCACAAGGTTATGGCAAGGATTAAATCCATATAGAGTTTAGTTCATAAAAATTCAATAAATGTTAGATGTTAATATTATCATTATACTTAAGTATTTACATGCTGTGAAGTTTTATACACTTTTTAAATAATCACCTCCAATTCTTTGTGGGACAAAGCTGGCTTTATATTTTAAACCTCAATATAGTTACAATTATGGTTATGCAACTATTGCTTGATTGTACCACTAAGGCAAACTTTTTTACTATCTCTACAATACTGTCAAAAAGATGATTCTAAAAAGACAGTCACAGCAGAAACTGCCATTGACTTCTTCAGAGATTCAGGTCCCGATGCGTCCACGTCACTCACAGGGTGATCTGAGTCTTACAACTCACCAGCAGGGCACACAAGGGACAGGCTGCAGACATCTGACGGGTAGTAAGCAGCATACACCCCAGCCACGTGGCCGCCCATGGAGGTGCCTACCAGGTGGAAGGGCTTTTTGTTCAGCTTGAGGCATTCTACAAACTAGAAAGGGAAATGAGAAAAGGGTTTGGTTATACAACTGTGGACAATGACAATGGGGATTCCAGAGTTGAAAACTTTTGTACTTCCTATGGGGACAAGCAGAAAAGGGCTATTGATGAAAGGGGATCTGAAATCTACTGGATTATCCAGATGAGCCCTGTTACATGCATGTGCTCTTCTTTACCTGCCATAGGTTATTGAGGGGTCATTTGTAAGTGTAAAATCAACAAAGATCCCTCAAATTCATGAGCCAGCAAATTTTAAAATAAAGATCCCAAGAGTAAATATTTTCTGCTCTGTGTGCCTATTATCTCTGCTGCAACTATTCAACTCTCCTGCTGTAGCACAAAAGCAGCTGAAGACAACATGGAAACTGGTGACTGTGGCTGTCTTCCAAGAAACAGCTTACAAAACTCAGCGGCAGATCAAATGAAGCCCACAGGCCATAGTTTGCTGACTGGCTATAACTTACAGTGCTTCCCATCCATCTAAACATCCATTAATGCAACTATCTACCCATCTGTCTACCCGACCATTCACCCATCCATTTATACAGCTATCCACCCATCCATCTATTCAACCATCCAAACATCCATTCATATAACTATCTATCCATTCATCTATTCAACCATTCGACCATTCATCCAACCATCCATCCAACCATTCAACCAACTATCCCCTACATCTACCCATTCATCTAAAAAACATTTATTGGATATCTATTATGTACAAGCAACCATGGTCAGCTGCTCAGGATACAGCAAAAGGTCAAAGAAACAAGGCTCCTTGCTTCCAAATAATACACAGTTTAAAGAGAGGAGTGGGGCAGACATTAAATAAACATCCTTGAATGGAGAAAATATTTAATGTCAACTTGAAGAGTATGAACCATTAAATTTTGAAATGGTTCATGAGCCCCATGACTTTGAAAGCTCAAACAGAGCTGAAGAAAGATACTAAATCAGAACAAAATGAAAAGATCACCCTCCCCATCCTCCACAACTAGGCAGACATGCTGTTACCGTCATCAAGCAGCTGGTAACCAAAAAAATACACTCTAAAAAAATAAACGGTCTTGAGGAATTCTAAACTCCCTTTTTGAAGAGTTGAGAAAATGAGATTGTATTTCTCCAGAAACAGTTATAATAGGTTTAAAGAAGTCAGCAATAAGCCCTGGCCCTCTATAGCTGACCGAGGATACCACTGGGCTGCTGCCATTTTGTATGCAATTATGAGTCGAAACGGAACCCGTGTTGACTGTTCCTCAGACTTGAGGATGCAACGGTGGGCAAGACCCATCTGGGCAGTTTTTTGGTGGAGCCTCCCTGCTTACCTGGTGTATCCTCTTGACTTGCCCATCTATGGACAGGTCATCCAGTGAGGAGCGGGTGGTGCCCTCATGCCCTGGCATGTCCACGCAGACCAGGTGCAGGTTCTTCGGGAGGAACTGGGGACACACAGGCCCAGAGAGTCAGAATGTGGTGTCAGAACATGTCTGCCCATGTTTCTGGGGAGGCTCCCCCAACTTACCAAGTGACCAGGACAGCCTTCCCGCTGGGGAAGAAGGAACCTAAACCGTCCCGTGTCTTCCCCTAGTAACATCTGACATGAATAAACACTGCCAGGAGCCTTACCGAGAGCAGAAGCCCCCACAGTCTAACACACAATGGGAGAGGCCTCGGGATGACTGGGAAGGGGAGAGCAGAGATCGGGGAGCAGCACACATCCTTCGCTCTTTCCTAATATCAGTTGGCAGGCCCTGCTTCCTTCTCCTTTCCCTCATCCCTTCTACGCTTATCCCAGTCTCGCAGCCACCAACTTGCAACCATTAATACACTGGGTAATTCTGTTCTCCCAGAGCCCTGGCCAGCTCCAGAGCCCACAGGAGCAACACTTCTCCGAAGAATCATGTCTGATCGCCCTAGTTCTGGTCTCAACTCTTTTTTTTTTTACATTCAGATCTAATTCCTTAGGTATTTTTGTCCTAAACACCTTCTTCCATTTAAATATATGCCACATTTAACCAGGAATTTGAGATATATCAGCTATCAATGGAGAAGGAAATGGCAACCCACTCCAGTATTCTTGCCTAGAGAATCCCAGGGATGGGGGAGCCTGGTGGGCTGCCATCTATGGGGTCGCACAGGGTCGGACACGACTGAAGCGACTTAGCAATAGCAACAGCAGCTATCAATAAAAAACTAACCAGTTATATGAAAGATGAAGTCAGAGGTTCATTAAAGCACGATGACTGTCCTTATATTGAACTTTGGAAATAAGAAACTAGGGGATGTGTGAGCCTTTTCGTCCTAATGTAGAGCATGCTTGGGATTAGTCAGGTCCTGCTTGAGGTGGGAGCCTAGGGTCCTTCTCTGTCAGACCTCTCCCAGCCCTCATCTTCACCAGCTGTTCACTTTTACCAACTAAAGCAAGCTGACACAACCAAATAAACCAGGACAGAAAGTGAGTGATTTGAAAAACCACCCCTGAAAGCTGTCAGATAAAGACTGCTTCTCTAAAGGGCTAAGGAAAAGAGAAACCAGAAATGGAAGGAAGAGAGGAGGAGGAGATGGGGAGAGAGAAGGAGAAGCAGAGAAGGGAAGAAGAGGGGAATCCTGGAGTATACAGAAATGACTTTTCAAAACCTGGCCTTTGATAGTCATGACAGTCTGAATATGAAGCAGAGTATCAGAAACTTTCCAAAGAAACAGTCATAAGGTGAAATCGGTGAGGCACTGATTTTATAAATAACATTCAGCTCAGTAAGTTCTGTCTGATAAAAGGATCTGAATAATATACTACACTAGTTTAGGGTGCTTTGAGCCATTATAGCGGGTTCCCTCTGCTTTCTACCACTGCTGATGGCATCATATTGAAGTAGAACCCCCTCTCTTCTTTTTTTTTACTGAGTGGCACCCTCTGAGGAGGGAAGGCTCTAGCACCCCACCTTGACCATGCTGAGCCACATGTCCTTGTGGGCAGAGAACCCGTGGAGCATGAGGATGGAAGGTTTGTGGCCAGGCCTGCCACGGAAGGAGTAGCAGAACTGATAGTCTTCGTGGTGCACGTAGCGGACCTGCATGCCCAGCGTCCTCCGCCAGTACCTGGGGACGGAAAATACAGGCAAAATCAAAGGCAGCGAGCGCCAGAGAACCAGCTGTGGGAGGCGGACTCTGAACAGCTTTACTTTGAAGGAAGAGCAACGATTCTCCCAGCCCTCGTCCTCTACACAGTCACCCTCGAGGACCACCAAGTCAGGCCATTCCAGAAAGTACCTTACGTGAATATACTGGTATAAATGTTTCTAAGCATGCTATCCGGAGGAGAAAAGGGGACATTTTCTCAAGAAGCATGACACACAATAATCCTCTGTTAATACGTATTTCTAGTAGTTTGAATTGCAGGGCAAAGAAGGCTGTAGGACCTCACGGGTGCCTGCCTTGCTCAGTTGAGTTTCAGGAGAATTGAAAACGGCTGGTGGTAGGGCTGGGAAGGACTCTGGAGAGGCCCAGACAAAGGTGGCTTCCCCTTGCAGAGAGCCGGCTGGCAGCTCCTGGTGGGCCATGTTCACTGACGCCTGAAATCTGGGCTGAGCAGCCGTGGACTCGCGGGCCTGAGTGCCGCAGGGCACAGTGCAGCTGGCCTGGAAGACCTTACGACAGAGGTACTTTAACTGGTAGGAAATGCATCAAAAGACTTTAAAGATAAAGTATGTTCCCTCTTGTCACCTGCAACTTGCTATTTATTTGTGGAGATGAGGAATCAGACTCGTCATCAAGGCTGCCATTGCTGGTGGAGGGGTTACTCCACACCCACACATCCCTGCATGGGAAGAGAGGACAACCAGAGACTGACCGGCAATGTCTGAATTCCCTGTTGTCTCAGGACTCTGCACACCTCACAGCTGGCGCCTTGAGTGATTCCAGTGACTGCCTCTCTGTGAGACACACATTTGCCTGTTTGTGATTCTATCTGAGCAAGCTGATTTCAACCAACAAAATCTCTGCATTTGAGTCTTAGCCTTATTTATCTATTCTTAGAAATTTGTTGTCATTGGGACATAGGGGATGGGTTGTGAAACAGCTCCATGGGCCTGACCTTTCGGTGAAACATCCATTCTAGTCTTCCTGGGACAGCTTTTAGGAACTTTCTCATCCCTCGCAGCTGCTGCTCTTGCTGGCAGCAGCCTCTTCAGGTCCACTGGTTTCAGCTCCTCCCTGGAGGAGAATCTCCCCCTTTCTCTTGGGGACACTCTTGTTTCCTGACCCTTCAGGGTCACTAACTGGTTCCTCTATTGGGAAAGATCTCTTCCTCTGGGAAGACTTCCACCGCCAGCTGTCTCTTCAAGATCACTATTAACCAGCTCCTCCTTGGAAGAGGATTTCTCTTTCTTGGGTTTGGAGAAAGACAGACGACTCTTCCATTCTAGTCTCCCGATGCGCCTCGTGAGGCTTCCACTTTCTTCTTCTTCGGTCTTGCGCTCGTCTCCTGGCACTCCTCCCGAGCACTGCTGCAGTTTTCCAAAGATGTGAGGGGAACTACAACTAGCCCTTCTTTTTCTTCTTCAAGCATTTCTTCTGTTTCTCCAGCTTCCTAGTAATCTCAGCATCAGCTTCCTCTGCCTGAACAATTGTCTCTATCACAACATCCAGATTCCTGCAGGGCACCTCTTCAGTCTCATAGAAGGACAGCTGCTCCTCGACTTGCTCTTGAAGTGTCTCCAGAAATACAGCTGAGGGCACCTCAGAGAAGCAATCAGTTTATAAGGTGATACAGTATTTGTCTGCCAGGTATTGGGAGATGTGGCCTTTGCTTTGGATGGCTGCCTGGCCAATGAATGTGGAGTGGAAGATGAGGCCATATTTTGGGGTGTTATCTCTTGTCTTCAGGGCTCTGGAAACTTGGTCCCTTTCCTGGGTCCAGGGAATCACTTATAGACCAGGGCTGGCCAAACAGAATCTTTCTCATATTTAGTGATACTGTGGTTTCAAAGAAGCTGATTGTTCTCAAGAATTGGATTTTAATTGACAAAAAAATTAAACCGCAAAGAAGTGTGTATTTTCATTGTGATGCAGAATTTCTGGTAACACACATTTGATTTTGCAGAGACATTATTTCCACTATGGTACATAAGCTCAATAGAAGTCATATGCCCTCCTGTGCCTTCCACTCCAAATATATTTTTCCTACAGACTTTGGGAGTAAGAACTTGTTTCTTAAGAATTATCTCATCTGTTCTCTGGTTTTACTCCTTACAACATATGGCAGTTGGTTGAAAGCTCAGCTTCTCTGGGTTACATAAGACTTGGCAGTGCTGGAGTTTGGCCCGGAAATGATTTCAATATGAAATTACCATCTAAACAAATTGCACACTCTGTTTGAAGAATCCCTCCAAGATGCAAGATAATTAATTGAATCAGAGATTGACTTTGTGGTATACTTTGTACCAAAGAGGTAGCCAAGATATGCAATAGCAAAGAGCCTAAAGAGGATCGGCTTTAAACCCTTTGTATAAAATAAAGGGAGAGGGGGAGGAAGATAAATATTTATAGTTACTTGTCCTTGCATACAAAAAGCATGGGATCATATACAAGATGCTATTAAGATGAGTATCTGGAGCAGAGGTATGAAATACTCTTGACAAGTAGGTAGGTGGAGAGGGAATAATGGTGGGAGGGAGACTTATCATGTTCTTTTCAGTACTTTTTCAATGAATATATTGCCTACTCAAAACATTAAAGATACAATAAAATTGGCTAGCTTAACAGCTCTCTTTATGACAAAATATGCATATTTCAAAGTTCTAAGTCATGACATGGTAACATGAATTTGTTCACTCATTTATATCCTAGCTCATTCATTTTTTGGCTATATGATCGTGAAACTCAATTTCCTCATCTACAATATGGAAAACTATTGCATTCTACTGAGGATATGGTTAAGACTAAAAGAGATAATCCCCCCCAAAAAAAATTTTTAATGAGATAAACCATTACAGTTTTGTTCATTGTCCAACACACAGGAAGTAGCCAATAAATGGCAGTTTCAGTATTATATAAAAAAGATTCTGTCCTTAAAATATACCATTTGCCAAAATTCAAGGGAAAAACATGGAAAATTTTGTAACACATATGACAGCCCTATAAGTGGAATCATACAATATCTGTTCTTTGGTGACTGGATTATTTCACTTAGCATAAATGCTT
Source organism: Redunca redunca (assembly GCA_006410935.1). Classification (NCBI taxonomy): domain Eukaryota; kingdom Metazoa; phylum Chordata; class Mammalia; order Artiodactyla; family Bovidae; genus Redunca; species Redunca redunca. Next base: position 66,625 of record SJYQ01000711.1, on the reverse strand, counting down.
TCAAAGTTCATCCATTTTCTGCACTACATCAGAATTTTTTTCCTTTGTAAGGTTGAATAATATCCCACTGTATGTATATACCACATTTTGTTTATCATTTATTGGTTGATGGACATTTGGATTATTTCCATTCTGTTGGCAATTATGAATAACACTGCTATGTACATTGGTAAACAAGGATCTGTTTAAGTCCCTGCTTTCAATATTTTGATGGATATACCCAGAAGTAGAACAGCTGGATCATACAGTAATTCTGATGGTGCTCCCTCAGTGGCTCAGCGGTGTAGGAGAATCTGCCTGCAAGCCAGGAGATCCAGGTTCGATCCCTGGGTTGGGAACATCTCCTAGAGGAGGAAACGGCAATCCCCTCCAGTATTCTTGCCTGGGAAATCCCAAGGACAGAGGAGCCTGGCGGGCTGCAGTCCATGAGGTTACAAACAACTGGACATTACTGAGTGTGCACACACACACACACACACACACACACAGAGTAATTCTGTGTTAAACTTTCTGAGGAACCCCTAAACTTTTGCATGGTAGTTATACCACTTTACATTTCTACCAGCAAAGCGCAAGGGTTCCAACTTCTCTACATACTCACCAAAACTTGCTATTTTTCGTTTTTTTTTAAAAACTAACACCTATCCTAATGTGTGTGTAATGTATCACTGAGGTTTTGATTTGCATGTTCCCTAATAACAAGGATGTTGAATATTCATTTCTTTTTATAGAGATGCAGTTTATATACCCTAAAATTCACCCTTTTAAATGGTACAACTGATGAGTTTCTAGTGTTCATAAAGTTATACAACCATCACCATTAATCCTGGAACATTTCCATCAAAAAGAAACTCAACTACCCACTTAAAAAGCAGTTAAAATGGTAAATTTTGTATTGTGTATATTTTACCACAATAAAAAAAGAGAAAGAAATCCATATCCATTATCACTCACTTCCCATTTCCCTCCCCTTGCACCTCCTGGCATCCACTAGCTCACTTCAAGTCTCTATGGATTCTACACATTTTCTATAAATGGGTCTATTCAATATGTGGCCTTTTGTGTCTGATATATTTTACTTAACATGTTTTCAAGTTCATCCATTATAGAATGTATCAGTACTTCATTCTTTTTTTTTATTTTAAAAAACGATTACAGGATTTTCTATTAAATGGTAGTAAGTGATACAGAATTCTATCATTTTCTGTTGACCCATCATGATACAATAGGATTAAGCGAATAACATTTATATATCCACAATAGTAAAAGATGCTCAGTTTTCACAATCAATAGCCAGACAAAAAATAAAAGATAATTACAGTTCCAAGCCATAATGGAAACATGATTAACCTAACTATATAATATACTTACATACAATTTGGGGGGTTAAGTAGAGTGGTGTGTTAAGTAGAAGTGCATATGTACACAGGTTCTCAGCTGCCCAGCCAGTCTACATCTTTTAGTTGGTGCATTTAATGCGTTTACATATAAGCTTACTCCTTGGAAGGAAAGTTATGACCAACCTAGACAGCATATTAAAAAGCAGAGACATTACTTTGCCAACAAAGGTCCGTCTAGTCAAGGCCATGGTTTTCCCAGTAGTCATGCATGTATGGATGTGAGGGTTGGACTATAGAGAAAGCTGAGCACCGAAGAATTGATGCTTTTGAACTGTGGTGTTGGAGAAGGCTCTTGAGAGTCCCTTGGACTGCAAGGAGATCCAACCAGTCCATTCTAAAGGAGACCAGTCCTGGGTGTTCATTGGAAGGACTGATGCTGAAGCTGAAACTCCAATACTTTGGCCACCTCATGCGAAGAGCTGACTCATTTGAAAAGATCCTGATGCTGGGAAAGATTGAGGGCAGCAGGAGAAGGGGACAACAGAGGATGAGATGGTCGGATGGCATCACCAACTCAATGGACATGAGTTTGGGTAGGCTCCAGGAGTTGGTGATGGACAGGGAGGCTTGGCGTGCTGTGGTTCATGGGGTTGCAAAGAGTCAGACATGACTGAACGACTGAACTGGACTGAACTGATAAGGTAATTATCAATGTGGATGATCTTATTACCATTTTCTTAATTGTTCTGGGTTTATTTTGTGTAGGTCCTTTCCTTCTCTTATGTTTCCTGCCTAGAGAAGTTCCTTTAGCATTTTTAATAAAGCTGGTTTGGTGGTGCTGAATTCTCTTAACTGTTGCTTTTCTGGAAAGTTTTTGATTTCTCAACAGAAACTCTACAAGCCAGAAGGGAATCGTGTGATATATTTAAAGTGATCAAAGGGAAGAATATACAACCATGAATACTCTACCCAGCAGGACTCTCATTCATATTTGATGGAGAAATCAAAAGTATTTCGTTCCTTTTTCAGGCTAAATAATATTCCATTGTATGGATAGGTCACATTTGTTTATCCATTTATCTGTTGATGGATAGCTGTTTCCACCTCTCAGCTCTTAGGGATAATGCCACTATGAACATACATATACCAGTTTTCCTGTGGATATGTTTTCTGTTCCTTTGAGTGTTCTCAGTTCACCTAAGAGTAGAATTTCTGGGTCATATAGCAGGTTTTTTTTTTTTTTTTAACCTTTTGAGGAATTCCCAGATTGTATTCCAAAATGGCTGCATCATTTCACATTCCCACTAGCAAATATGAGGGACCCAATTTCTCCACATCCTTCACTGTTGTTTTTTAGAGTAACTTTCCATGGAAGTATAAAGAACATAGAAAGGCACACATATTATAAGTGTACAGCCTGACGAATCTGCACAAAGTGGACGAGCCCACCATCTGCCGCCCAGATCAGGGTCTAGACTCGACCAGCGTCACAGATGCTTTACCTCCTAAAGGTGACCACGAGCTCCCCTTCAAACAAGAGGGCTTTACATGCTGTAGGACTTTAGCATACAGTAAGCTCTTATTTGTATTTGACTACTTCCACTTGATATTATGTTTGTAAGGATCATTCATGTTGTAAAATATAGCACTATTTCTTTCCTTATGGTAAATGGTATCTGCTGCTAAGTTGCTTCAGTCATGTCCGACTCTGTGCAGCCCCAGAGACAGCAGCCCACCAGGCTCCCCCATCCCTGGGATTCTCTAGGCAAGAGTACTGGAGTGGGTTGCCATTTCCTTCTCCAGTGCATGAAAGTGAAAAGTCAGAGTGACGTCACACAGTCATGTCTGACTCTTCGTGACCCCATGGACTGCAGCCTACCAGGCTCCTCTGTCCATGGGATTTTCCAGGCAAGAATACTGGAGTGGGGTGCCATTGCCTTCTCCAAACGGTATCAGTAAAGACTTTAAATGCTCTATTTGTTTGTTGCTATGAAATGAGAATAAAACTGATTTTTTTTAATACATCGTCATGTTGACTAATGCAAGGTTTCAGACTTTCTTTATCTCAAGCCAAGAGTCCTGAAATATCTTTGTTTATTTATTCATTTTTAATTCCACTGTATAGCATGTGGAATTTTAGTTCCTGGACCAGGGATCGAACCCATGTCCTCTGCAGTGGAAGCACAGAGTCTTAACCACTGGACTGCCAGGGAAGTCCCTGTTAACTTATCTTGTGTTTAGCAATCTTGCCAAATTCACTTTTTAATTCTAATAAATAATCTACAGATATCATTATTATTTCAGACTTTCTATGTACACAATCAAACCATCTGAAACATCAGTTTATTTCTTTTTGTCTAATTCTTATCCACTTCTTTCTTATGTATATGATTTCTTGATAGCACAACTGAGTTTCTTTGGGAAAACAAAAATCTTTTAAAATGTTAGTTTTTTTCATCCTGTGAACAGTGTTGACAGTTTATACAATGAAAAAAGAGTGGCTCCTGATGTCACCCACAGTGGCGACGGCATCCTCAGCATGGCTCTCTGTGGACCAAGCACGTGGTGCTTCCTGCAGGAGCAACACAGTCCCCATCACTGTGGAGCTGTGCCGGCCACGCTTCAGGGACACAGACCCAGAGAGAGCTGTTGCCAAGACTGGCTGTGGCCCACTGGAGACACTGCTGCTGAGCCCTGAGGAGCTCAGGAGACCCACAGGGAAGTCCGGGGACAGAGGGAACCTGAGAGGCCATCCTCACACCTGCATGCTTGCTCGGCAGGGAGGCTCAGGGTCTTTGGGATGCCCAGCTACCTCTGCAGGCTCCTCTGGTGGCTCAGCGGTAAAGAGTCCACCTGCAATGAAAGAGCCACAGGATACCGTGCTCGATCCATGGGTGGGGAAGATCCTCTGGAGGAGGGCACGGCAACCCACTCCAGCATTCTTGCCTGGAGAATCACATGCACAGAGGAGCCTGGCAGGCTACAGTCCAGGGGTCACAAAGACTCGGACACGACTGAGCGACTAAGCAGCAGCAACAGCAGTCACCCCTGCTGCCTGCTGTTCCTGTTCATGCCGTGATCCTGAAAATCAACTAAACTAAGCCAGGTCTGCAGGGGGAACCTACAGGCGGCCGTCACGGGCAGCTGAGTGACTGAAGGCCATCGGAGGAGTACTGTGGTTAAGGGGTGTGGGGACTACATAAAGCTGCTCATCCTATGACAACCACTGTGTCAGCGTCACGCATGGTGAGGCGATTTGAAGGAAACAGGCTGTGCGTCTCGGTGGGGTCGGGGGAGCCGCTCACAAGAATTTGGGCAGCTCTCTGCAGTGGTATTACAGGTTCTAATACTATAATCACAGCCCCCATGCCACAACACTACCCGGCATAATCCCCAAGGATTTCCAGGATTTTCATTGAACAGCCAACTGGGGTTTCTTCTTGGCCTGTGTGGCTGAGTTCATGAAATAAAGAGTGTTGTGTTCATCTTCCAGCTACAGCTCTGAGTGGAGTGACAGGCCGGGGCAGGCTTTACAGTCACATGCGTCTGTGGGGTGAAATAAAGGGCTGAGTGTTCTCTGTGGGGCCTCTCTGAATTTCGGTGGTATTACTTGTTAATAGAATCTGCCTGCAATGCAGGAGACCTGGGTTTGATCCCTGGGTTGGGAAGATCCCCTGGAGAAGGGAAAGGCTACCCACTGCAGTGTTCTGGCCTGGAGAATTCCATGGACTGTATAGTCCATGGGGTCACAAAGAGTTGATCACGACTGAGTGACTTTCACTTCACTGAACTTCACTTGTTAATAAAAGTGAATTCTATGCAATGAGGCATTCTTCATAATAGTCAAAAAGTGGGACCAACACAAATGTCCATTCGGATGAATCACATGTAGTGTAAACCGTACTGTGGACCACTATTCAGTCATCGCAATGAATGAAATACAGATACATGCTGCAGCATGGGTGAGCTTTGAAAAGTGCAAGAAGCCAGACACAAAAATGTCACCAACAGGAAAATCCAAAGAGACAGATCACTAGTTGCCAGGGGATGAAGAGAGAAAACAGGGAGTACCTGTTAACAGGTATGGGGGTTCTTTTGAGGGGAGATGAGAATGTTCTCAATTAGATGGTGGCAATTCACAATACTGTGAATATATTAAAACCAATTAAGCGTATGCTTTAAAATGGTGAAGTCTAAACCACATGAGTTTTAACTCAAAAAAGTCAATTATTTACAATGACATTAATTTTCTCTTGAAAGATCAAGCATCAGAATTATTCTAACAGTCCTAAAGCTTTCTCCATGATGGCCTGAGGAACTTGGGGGTGGGGGACTGTGCAGCACAGAGGCTGGTTTCATGTGTGGTTGGCAGAAACAGCCTTTGGGTGGAACAACCACACCTCTGTTTGCAGCCACATCCACGGTTATGGGACATACCTCAGAGCTGCACCCTCTGCTTCACTTTGACTTAAGAAAAATGGAATTTGTGTATGTAGGTCCATGGCGTCTCTGCAGGACTGAGGGGGACACACCACTCTGGTCTCTCCACGTCAGGGGTCCCATAGGCGTCTTGGCCTTACAGCACTCCTGCTATGCTGGAGTGCTGCAAGGGCAATGGCCTCTAAGCATCCAGTCTTAGCCTCATCAACACAGAGGTGGGTCTTGGGTGACCCACTAAAGGGGTCATCACCTCCCCACAAGAGAGAGTGAAAGATGAAAGCTCCCTTCTGTTCAATTAGCTTCTTTTCCAGGATCAGAGCCTGGCTGGCAGGTGGAAAATTCCACACTCTAATGAAACAAAAGGGAGCCAGAAGGGAGGGCAGATAAAGGGCACAAGCACAGCTTCCCTGCATCCTTCCTTGGGGGCTCAGAAGGCAGGCCTGTGTTCCAGAAGTCCTGGTTAAACCTCAGTGCGCTTTCCTATGGCACAGAGAGGTAGCAGGTCGATTTCAGTACTTCCGTCATCATGGGATGAATTCGTGGGCGTGTGAGGGGTGATTTTCTCCGGTAAATGGACTGTGGCATGAAAAGTTACTGAAGCACGTCATGAGAAATTCTCTCTTTTCAACCATAAACCTGCTTTCATCAAAGGAGAAAAGCTCTGCAACTCTCATACCTCTCAGCTTTTGTAACAAAGAGAAAGGAGCCAGTCCTTGGCAGGCAATGGTATCTAGGGTAGAATTCATGAACAGAGTGCAAAGCATTGTGCTCATTTTTACTTTTTATATTAATTTATTGCTTGTGGCAACGATGGCAAGCTTTCCACTAAAGGTAGTGATATTTATGTCACTCAGAAATTAATGTAAGATTTTGTTTTAAAGTCATTTACTCTAAAGAAAACACAAAAGAAAACTAGAGGTGGTGTGCAAACAGGGCAAGAAGCGTGAAAATGATTTAAGAATGACAGAAGGTTTGGAAACTTTTTTTCCTGTCACTTTACTAATGAACACTTTTAAACAAATCAAAAAACATTCTGTCCTACCCACACCATGTTCGTGATTCTGCTGGTTCTAACTTATTTTTCAGTGATTATCACTGTACCTGTCAAAACATCACTGGATCAGAATCAAATGACCAAGAAAAACCAAATGCCTTCCTACAAATGCACACAGAAATCAGTGCCTTTGGGAGAGAGAGCGGTCTCCTGAGCAAAGACACCATTGGAAACCTGGAAGAATTTACCTGGTGAGAAGCTACCAATACCAATTCTTCAGGAACATTCCTAACATTCCAAAAAGGATACCTTTCAACTTTTCTGCAAGTTTGAAGTGAGTGCTCAGCCACTCAGTCATGTCCGACTCTGCGACCCCACAGATTGTAGCCTGTCAGGCTCCTCTGTCTGTGGGATTTTCCAGGCAAGAATACTGGAGTAGGCTGCCATTTTCTCCTCCAGCGGATCTTTCCAACCCAGGATCAAACCCATGTCTCTTGTCTCCTGCATTGCAGGGAGGGTCCTTACCACTAGCACCACGTCCAGAATATTTCATGATAAATGTCAAACAGCCACAACCACAAAGCAAAGAAAGCGGTGTGATCATGATACCCTTGAAAATTTTGAACTATAAAATGAACTTACCAGTAATAAATTCTTATCAGGGCTGAAGGCCACAGGAGAAATGAGGCTACGAATGCCAGGATCGGAAGGGCCAGCGTCCCGCCCGCGATCACAAACATGTTAACCACGTCAAGATCCATCCTGCTCTTTAGGTCTGGCTTATACCTAGAGGGGCTGAAAAGAGAGACAGTACTGAAACTCTGTCTCAGGAGACAAGGTGAAGAAGCAAAGTGGAAGTGAGAAGTGAACGACCCAGAATGAAGAGAAGCATCAGGAGGAAAAAAGTGTAGGTAATGAGGAATCCTTGAGAGGATCCTGGATATTTTTTAAGCTGTAAAGGAAATTTTAAGAACAACTGGGGAAACTGGAGTAAGGACTGGTTATTAGACAATACTATTAGATCAGTGACTGCAGTGATGAAGTTGTGGTTATGTTTATATGTAAGAAAACGTCCTTGTTCATAGCATTTGCTGAAGTAAATATTAAGGGATAATATAGTAATATCTGCTACTCACTTTTAAAAGTTGAGGAAGAAAAATGTATATATGTGTTTGTGCGTGTGCGTGTGTATAGAGAAGGGAGAATAAAAGTAAAGGTGGTGAAATATAACTGGTGAACCCAACTGTAACCTTCAGCTTTCCTATTAGGTTTGCAGTTTTTAAAAATTAAAAGTTAGAGAAGGATAGAAGACCTGAAAGAGAAAGAGAGAAAGAAATAAAAATAACACACGTGCACATGAATGCCTATCTATGTATAGAAGATCCCTGGAAGGTATACATGAAACCAGTAACAGCAGCTGCCTCTGAGGTGGGGAATCAGGCAGCTGGGAGTCAGGGATAGAGCGGAACTTGCTTCTCACAGTCTACCTTTTAAAATCTTTTGGTTATTTATCATGTACATGCCTAAAGTGAAGTGTTAGCTGCTCAGTTGTGTCCGACTCTTTGTGACCCCATGGACTCTGCCTGCCAAGATCCTCTGTCCATGGGATTCTTCAGGCAAGATTACTGGAGTGGGGTGCCAATACTTTCTCCAGGGGATCTTCCCAACCCAGGGATCCAACCTGGGTCTCCTGCATTGCATGCAGATTTTTTACTGTCTGAGCCACCAGGGAAGCCCTATTCATATATGGGCTATTCAAAAATAATACACAATAAATACACAAAAATAATACACAATAAAAATTTAGGAGGAAACACGTCAACATCCGAGCTTCCAGCACACTTTCTGATGTCCTCCCAAAGACTTGGAAGACACATGTGCAGGCTAGAATGGGAGCCCCAGGAGGGCAAGGATTGTATCCCCAGCACCCAGACTGGGGCCTGACCCATTTCCATGGGCTCAGGAAGTCACCTCTCAATTAGAGGTCCCCACCCAGTTCTGTCTCATGAACAACATGGTTTGTTTTCCATAGAATTTAAAAGCCATTTCAAGTTCCATCATCCTCCTCGATAGAGAAGACAACGCCTGCTAGGATCTGCTGGTCAGGTGTGGCCCTTTGTCACTGAGGACTCAGTCACTTGTGTTAAGTGTGCATCTCACTAACATAAAAAAGACTCTTCTTCAAGAAAAAGCACACATCTAGCAAACCATGGTCTTCTTTATATCTCCTGTGAAACAGAGAGCTCTGCCCCGTACACCTCTATCAACTGATGTGTACTTCAGTTGTATAATGATTTCATGATGGCACAGTATGACCTCAAGACCACTGAGTGTGGGGGTAAGCCAACTTCTTCTGTAAAAGGCAGATGATACATAGTTCAGCGTTGTGGGTCATAGGTCTCTGTCATAATTACTCAAGCTGCCTTTGCACTGAGACAGCAGCTGTACAACATGAAATGAATGGATGTGAGCATATCCGAGTAAGATTTTATTGCAAAAAACAGGCTTCAGGTTGTAATTTGCTAACCCTTGACACAGTATACCAACCTCATCAAACAGGCATGGTGAGAGCTTTATCCACTATTAAAAATCACTGCAGATGGTGATTGCAGCCATGAAATCAAAAGATGCTCCTTGGAAGCATCTACTCCTTGGAAGGAAAGTTATGACCAACCTAGATAGCATATTAAAAAGCAGAGACATTACTTTGCCAACCAAGATCTGTCTAGTCAAGGCTATGGTTTTTCCAGTGGTCATGTATGGATGTGAGAGTTGGACTGTGAAGAAAGCTGAGCGCCAAAGAATTGATGCTTTTGAAATGTGGTGTTGGAGAAGACTCTTGGGAGTCCCTTGGACTACAAGGAGATCCAACCAGTCCATCCTAAGGGAAATCGGTCCTGGGTATTCATTGGAAGGACTGATGTTGAAGCTGAAACTCCAAGACTTTGGCCACCTCATGTGAAGAGCTGACTCACTGGAAAAGACTCTGATGCTGAGAGGGACTGGTGGCAGGAGGAGAAGGGGACAACAGAGGATGAGATGGCTGGATGGCATCACCGACTCGACAGACATGAGTTTGGGTAAACTCCAGGAGTTGGTGATGGACAGGGAGGCCTGGCGTGCTGCGAATCATGGGGTCGCAAAGAGTCGGACACAACTGAGCGACTGACCTGAACTGAACTGAATAGGCTGAGGCAACAAAGGCACAGAGAGGCTGAGTAACAGATTACTGACTTGGACCCACTCTCTTTGCTCCTAACTCCACACTCTGTGACCGTTTTTTTTTTTTTTTCCAAATGGCCTTTCCTCAGATCTTGTAACATCTTTGCTGTTAAATAACCATATTCATCACTCCAAATTTCTTCATGAAGATGTGAGGTCTCCATTTAGATGTTTGGTCTCTTGTGAGAGGCTTGGTGAGATAAGCTCCTTAGTCCAGAGGGGGCGGCAGAGGCATCTGCAGGTGGTCCTTTCAGTTCCATACACACTCTATCTGGGGCAGCCCTGAGTCTACAGCAACAAAAGCTGCTGCCTTCTCAGGGGCACGGCGAGCACTGTCTGTGTTTCTGATTCAACTCTTCCCTCAGTTTCTCAGTCCCTGTAAATAGCTTTCTTTCCATCCCACTTATATCACTCTCTGGCCTCGTTCTCTTCCTAGAACCAGAGCTCCTTGAGGACAGGAATAATGCTACACGGGTGTTCTCAGTGCCTAATAGCACAGGACTCAAATAAGGCACAAATGAATTAATAACAGTCAAAGTTACAAAGTGGGTTCAATCCTGTTTGTTTTAGGGACAGCTATCCCCAAGGATGTTGACTATTTCCTCTTTCAATAATTATAAAACTCCCAAGAGGAGTCACCTATTTAATGCTGGGTACAATTTATGATGCTAAAAAGGCCTCACTGTCAAGGGGTAAGCAAATTCATGGCAGAGTGAAGGGAATGTTAAAGATTTGTTTGAAGACTGTGGGTCACAAAACAGTTGATGAAGATGGGGGCTGTGAGATTCAAGAGGACTTTTCTTCATCACATAAGACTGCTGAGTGAAGTGAAGTGAAAGTGAAGTCACTCAGTCGTGTCCAACTCTCTGTGACCCCATGGACTGTAGCCTACCAGAGGGTCACCATGAATTCTGATTCCTGAGCCGCAGGAAGTTAATTACATGATGCTCTTTTAGACTAGGAATTAGAACATTTTATGCCCAAAGCCATATTATGTCACCAACTCTGACACTGGAGATGGGAGCCCCAACTTGAAGGCATGATCATCAAAAAAAAACCTCATTTAAAAACAACAAACAAAAAAAAACCCTCATGGCATTCATCAGTGCCTGCTACAGATGTCACAGTCAGTTTGGGGGAAGGTTCGATCTGGCTCCATTCTGCATTCCATGGTAGAATAAAGTCTTTGCTAAGGAGATTTTGCAGAGCAGCATCAATTTAGCAAGTCTTGGACTTGTTACAGAGAATCCTGAGCACTTTCCCTGGTGAGGTCAAATACAGCCAGGCCCTGAGTGAAGACACTAATGTTTTCTGAGGTGTCTATACAGGTCTGGCTATTATTCCTACCTCTATGACGTCCTTCATCTCACAAAGGACTTGTCTTTAAAAAGGCAGCTGCCTAGAAAAAAAATTAAACAACAACAAAAAAGGCAGCTGCCTACCCTATTGGGGTTTGTTCACAGGAAGCTCTATGTGCCCAAGGGGGAAGCCGGGCACAGAAAAACTGAAGCCTTATGAGCCTGGACTCACCAATGACTGAACATCAACTAATGGGTAGAACACGGGGTGTCGCTAAGCGCAGGGCCCACACAGCAGATGCTCGCAAGATGACTTCAGGCAGCAGAGCGCTCAGGCTATCTGACACCAGGCGACACTCCCACATAACCTGAGAAAGTCATCTTTGTTTTCAGTTCTTTTCCCACCTTGCTTAGGTCAAAAAGAAACTCTGAGGGTGGTTATTAAATAGCTATCTAACCCCTGAGCCTCCTGCAGGGAACAGTACCTAGCTATTTAATAACACTGCTTCTTTGTGTTGGTTTTTATGAATATTTTCAAGTTATGGTAGTGATGCAAATTAATTTAAAAGGAGGAACTAACTTAAAGAAAAATGCCAACTAGGTGATACATGGATCTGGTGAACATCTTGGTGGTGATAGATGTGAGTGATGGACAGGTTGGGGGTGGGGCGCTCAGGCTGGTCCTTCCACACACTGACTGTGAGACCTTGGTTTCCTCATCTAATAATGGTAACATTCATCCAAAACACTTTTGCTGTCTTTTCCTACTCTGGTGACTTAAAAACACTTCTGAAATTATGCCAGATAACTGAAGACTAGGATCTGGCTTGCCTAGCAGGAGAACCTTGTTCCCTGTTACATTTTCCTTGGAACCTAAAACAGTATCTGGGAAATATTAATACTTGGTGCTTGGTAATGTTTGAGTGTTTGATAATGCTTGAATAGATTGAAAAAGAAAAATGCACCCATTTTACATATCTGGTGCATCAGGTGAGGCTCCCAACACTTACAGACAGTGACTTTAGCAGCTCTGCAGCACAGTCTGAAATGAGGGACGTCAGGAAGGAGAGCCCACCTTTATGGCACGAGGGAGGGTAACACACTCTCACCCAGAGACCTGAGCTTGCCACGTGGCCTTCCCCTGGTATCATCTAAGCTGTGCATTTGGGGCCTTTATCTCTGAATGCAGGGACAAAGATTAATCAGACTCAGGTAAGACTCAAGTTCCCAAGTTTAATCTGGGGTGAGAGGTTAGGTGTAATGTGTCACAGTTGTCTTTTAACATACTCACTGACCTTTAAAACCCGTCCTTCTGAGTTCTGACATGTTAAATCTTAAGATATAAAGCAAAATTCCAAACAGAATATAAAACACTTTCATAGAATCTTGCCTTTTCCTAGACATTTACTCATAGTCCATCAGACTTGACAAACTAACGTCCTGGTCTCTTCAAAAAGAGGGTTATTTTGTAAAAACTATAGCAGAGATACTTTAGTCACCAGATGTGAAGCACTGACTCACTGGAAAAGACCCTGATGCTGGGAAAGATTGAAGGCAGGAAGAGAAGTCCCCTGAAAGAGGATGACACGGTTGGATGGCATCACCAACTCAATGGACGTGAGTTTGAGCAAGCTCCGGGAGTTGGTGACGGACAGGGAAGCCTGGCGTGCTGCAGTCCATGGGGTCGTGAAGAGTTGGAACATGACTGAGCGATTGAACAACCACAAAACAGCAAAAATAATGACCATGGCCATGCCCACCGCAGCCAAAGACAGAAGGGCAACAGCCTCCAGTACTGAGCGACCATCGCACGCCAGGCTCTGTGCAGGCGGTTCATAGACAGCCTCTCATTTCACCCCCACAGTGCTGGGAGCAGCAAGCACTCCCCCCACCTTCACATGGAGGAACAAAGACTAAAGAAGTTAACAAGTGCCCCCAAGGTCACCTGACTGGTGCGCAGCACGGGCTGCATTTCAGTCCAGTCCTGTGGGTGTGTCTGGTTCTCTGCCTTCTCTCAGCACTTACTAAGCAGGTATTTATTGTGCATCACAATAGGCACGGAGTTCACTGTCCCCTTCAACATTCTTTGTACTTCTCCAGAAGCATTTTGAGAGCAAGTAACACGCTAACTTTACAAGTTAACAAGTTATCACCTTATTCTTGCTGGTGTCTTTTAAAAACTAACCAGTGCTGCTTATAATTTTTTTTAATTCTGCAATATGAAAATTCTTTCCAAAGAATATACTCTTGAAATCTGAGTATAAAATCCCAGCTATTAAACATTATTGCATCTACCCAACACTAATTTCTGAAACTAGACTCTTGTAAAGATAAACCAGTTTCTCAAAACTATCAGTAATGATCAATAGCTAAAAAAAACCACAAAGGCACTAAGACTCTTGTGTGGAAGTCCCAGGATTGAAGAGAGAAAATAATTAGAGACACGAGCAGTTCACACTCCTTGTCATATCTATCTTCTCCACTAAGGAGGAAAACCACACTGAACATCCCAAGGAAGCAGTTAAGCTTGTCCAATCCATCACTAAAAGCGTGGCATGACCCTAGGATTATCGCCATTGAGATGCTCACCTTTCTCCTCCTGGCCTCGTCTCCCCTTCACTCTGGCTAAGCCCACTCTTCCTCTGTGCTCTGCAGCCCTCACAGCCCTGACGTATATAAACAAGCCACAGCTATGAGCACGCCTGGCCTGGTTCCTAAAATTCTCTGCTCCCTTTCTCCCCTGGATATTCCCATGACGCTCTCCTTACTCTCCGTGCTGAATATTCCCACGATACACTCTTCACTGTCTTCCTTGAAGAACTCACCATATCGACACCCTCCACTACTACCAGGAAATGCAAAAAGTCAACATTTCTGGCCAGGACCTCCTTCCAGACTTTTCCAAAAGCCTGCTTGACTATTTCCACAATGCAAAAGTCCTACAATGTCTCAGGGGCATCTCCTCTCCTTCTCCTGACTTGCTGATTTCTGCCAACAGTGTCCCCAACAGTCTGGCCTCCCAGACTGATGTACCTTTCACTCTTCCTCCTTGCTCATCACTCCTGTCACGCGATGGCCAGGAGGTGTCAGCACTGAAGCCGACTCATCTGAGTCTAGACAAAATGCACTGTTTCTATGTGGCTATTTACATTCAAATTAAGTAAATAAAATTCAAAATTCAGTCCTTCAGTCACGTCCATCACATCGTCAAATCCTTTGAGAGTCACATATGAATAACAGCTAACGTGTTGGACAGCACAGTTTTATGGGGGTTATGGCCCTGAAAGCCCCTTACAACCAATTCCTTTGTCTTAACATTTACTAGGAATGTCTCAAGGGAGGAAACATTCCCACCAGATATGAGAGTTCATGAGTCAGATCCCAGTTCCCTCAACTACCCCACCAGGCCTGGGTCCTCATCTCTCCTTGCTCCCATTTCTGTGAAGGCTGCTCTGTCATACTCCATTCAGTTGTTACCAGCTGCCAGAAGAATCTTTGTAGTCCACACCAGGGACTGGGGCCTCTTGTCTAGTGTAAATGCTGACCACCCTTATGATCCCAACTCAACTTTCTGGCCTCACACCTCTGTTTGCACCCATAGAGCCTCAGTCCTCATCTTTCTCATGCTGCCCACTTCGTGTGGGGTAAGTGCTCTCCTGTCCCGCCCGCCTGATGAACTCCTCTCTGCCTTCAGGACTGATTCAAGTGTTACACTCCCCAGGAAAGCATCCTGCTGCCCAGAGGCCCAAGTCTTCTGACTCCCTTCAGACTCAGAGCCCTGCTCCCAGCATAGTATCTGAGAGAGGAGTGGGGGGTGGGGGGTGGATACATATCTTGAGCTTTAAAACTATTCAGGGTGGAACTTCCTTGTGGGTACAGTTGGTAAGAATCGGTCTGCCAACGCAGAGGACACAGATTCGATCCCTGGTCTGGGAGCATTTCACACGCTGTGGAGCAACTAAGCCTGTGCACAGCAATGAAGACCCAGCTCAGCCAGAAAAAGAAAAACAAAACAAAAAATTTTTGGTTCCAGTCCCACCAGACCTACTCAACCAGCGAACACCCCACCTGCTAACCGGCTGGCCTGCAGAAGTTTGCCAGGGAGCTTACAGAGTAGCTCCCATCACATTAAGGGCTGTTTCTTTTCTTTTTTTGCAATCTATGATGTGAAAAATCCATACTCACTCTTCAAAGAGCACAGCCTTCTTTCCCAGCTGCTACTGGCTCTGGCAGAAGCTGAAAAGGAGACTCTGGAATCACAAGTAAGAAAATGACAAAGCATTAAATCATATCAGAGAATATGAATTAAGTGCTAACAGTCAGCAATAATGCCAGCCTCACTTGAGGTGGAGCCTTTCCTCCTTTGCAAAGGCAAAGTGCAAATATCCTATGGTTTTAAAGTTGTCTCTGGTTCGGGTCACTTCCCCCAGTTAAGCAACCTGCACAAAGGGCAGGCAGGGCATGTGAGATAAAAAGCCTAACCAGGAGGGAATGAAAGTTGAAGAAGTATTTTGTGATGCAAACGAAGTATGGGACTGAGCTGGTGATACTATCTGCACAAATGACAGAGGCAATAAGGGAAACAGGCACTCTTGGGTGAGAAGGGCTTCTGGAGGCTTCAAGCTTAACTAAGACCTTCAAATAAAGATTAAAACTCCCCTCTCTGTCTGGGGTTCAGTTCAGTTCAGTTGCTCAGTCGTGTTCGGCTCTTCACAACCCCATGGACTAGGCTTCCCTGTCCATCACCAACTCCCAGAGCTTGCTCAACCTCACATCCATCGAGTTGGTGATGCCATTCAACTATCTCATCCTCTGCCATCCCCTTCTCCTCCTGCCTTCAATCTTTCCCAGCATCAGGGTCTTTTCAAATGAGTCAGTTCTTTACATCAGGTGGCCAAAGGATTGGAGTTTCAGCTTCAGCATCAGTCCTTCCACTGAACACCCAGGACTGATTTCCTTTAGGATGGACTGGTTGGATCTCCTTGCCGTCCAAGGGACTCTCAAGAGTCTTCTCCAACACCACAGTTCAAAAGCATCAATTCTTCGGCGCTCAGCTTTCTTTAACAGTCCAACTCTCATATCCATACATGACTACTGGAAAAACCATAGCTTTGACTAGACAGACCTTTGTCGGAAAACTGTCTGAGGTTAGGGTTACCTAAAAGCTCTACTCAGAAAGAAAAGAGAGGAAGCTGGCAACCAATGGGCAAATGAATACAATATTTCTACTAGAGTGGCTAACAAGAGTGGACTTCAAAGCTCAAAAGCAGGGCTGGACAGTGCAGAGATGCTGGCCAAGACACCACCGCAGAAAAATGAGGAGACCGGCAGATAGGTAATGGAAAGTAAATCCACAAAACCCCTGAATTATTCCAAAGGGATCAAAAAGTTAAACATAGGGGAAAAAAAAGTATGAAAGTTCTAAAAGAAAACATGAGAACTCTGAAAAAATCTTTCTCAGTAAGATATAAAACCTAGGGGCCATAACATAAATATTAATAAGCTGACTGCATAAAAATCTTTTTAAATGACACATGGAAAGGGATAGCATGAACAAGATTAAAATCTGTTGATACATATCAGGCAACAAACTAATAAAGGTTCCTACAAATCAATAAAAAGAACAAAATCCAATAAAATGGGCAAAAGATTTGAAAAGATAATTGAACAGGAAGGAAATACAAATGACTCTTAGATAAAAAGATGCTCAGTCTTAATTTCATTTACAAGAGAAACACAAATTAAACCTCCAAGGTGATGGTGATCTCTGTTTACCATATTGGTGAACAACAAAAAGTGTAACAACAAACAGCGTAGCTGGGGCTGTGGGATTGCCCACAGCAACATATAAATTTACATTCCCATCAACAAAGTCTTCCCTGGCGGCTCACAGGATAAAGCATATGCCTGCAATGCAGGAGACCCGGGTTCGATCCCTGGGTTGGGACGATCCCCTGGAGAAGGAAATGGCAACCCACTCCAGTATTCTTGCCTGGAGAAGTCCACGGACAGAGGAGCCTGGCGGGCTACACAGTCCACGGGGTCACAAAGATTTGGACACGACTGAGCGACTTAACAAAATCTACAAATGGCACTTTGGCAAAACCTGCAGCAATGTAAAATACACATACCTTTGATCAAATCATCTCTAATTTCCAAGAATTTATTTATACTCATACCTGAACATATGTGAGAATAAGTTTGTGCAGGGTTATTTGTTATAGTATTACTTATCATGTCAAAAAACGTGGAACTTGCATGCCCACTCATAAGGAACATGTTAAGTAAATGATGGTACAACTTTATAAACAAGTTATAGAGTATAGCCATTAAATGCAAATAAAATTAATATAAGCCATGACATAGGTTGGGCATAAAGTGAAATAAACAGGCTGAGCACTTCCAAAAAATAATTATATATATAAGCCATTAAAATAATGAAGTGAAGTCGCTCAGTCATGTCTGACTCTTTGTGACCTCTTTGACTGGGTTCCTCCATCCTTGGGATTTTCCAGGCGAGAGTACTGGAGTGGGTTGCCATTTCCTTCTCCAGGGGATCTTCCCAACCCAGAGATTGAACCCAGGTCTCCTGCATTGCAGGCAGACACTTTACTGCCTAAGCCACCAGGGAAGCTGTCAGTTCTATTTGTCTCTATGGGTAATGACCTCCAAGGTACATTGTTAACTTTAAAAAGCAAGGAACAGAAGAGAATGGGTAGAATAACATCTCTTGCATTGTGAGAAAGAGAGAAAAAGTGTGTTATTGCTTATGTATGTGTAAGATGTTTCTGAATGGATGCAGAAGCAGCTGAGAACCATACGAGTGGGGCTGGGAAGGGAAGCTGAGAGGCTAGGGGCAGAGATGAGGGGGACTGTTCACTGACATGAACCATACCTCTTGAGTTGCCACCGTGTGTGTAAAATGTTTTTCCTCTTTAATTAAAAAATACAACATAGGGCTTCCATGGTGGCTCTGTGGTAAAGAATCCCCCTGCCAATGCAGGAGATCCCTGCAGGGATCTCAGGTTTGATCCCTGGTCTGGGAAGATCCCTGCAGCCCCTGGATCAACTAAGCCCATGCACCACAACTACTGAGTCTGTGCTCCAGAACCCAGGAGCCACAGCTACTCATTCCATGTGCAGCAACTACTGCAGCCTGCACCCCCAGAGCTTGTGTGTAACAGGCCACCAAGTAGTGGACTGCAGCAGTGCAATAGGAAGACTGCACAGCCCAACTGAAGGGTAGTGCTCACTGCAACTAGAGAAGAGCCCACACAGCGACAAAGACCCGGTGCAGCCAAGAATAAACAACTTAAAAAAATAATAATAAAGAATATAAACTCCTCAAATGCAATGGTCTATCCTATACAGTAGCCATACTTCCCTGGTGGCTCAGATGGTAAAGCGTCTGCCTATAATGCAGGAGACCCGGGTTCAATCCCTGGGTTGGAAAGATCCCCTGGAGAAGGAAATGGCAACCCACTCCAGTATTCTTGCCTGGAAAATCCCATGGACAGAGGAGCCTGGTAGGCTACAGTCCATGGGGTCGTAGAGTCGGACACAACTGAGTGACTTCACTTTTCACTATACAATAGCCACGGTGGCTATCTAAATTTAAACTGATCAAAACTGAGCAAAATGTAAAAATCAGTTCTTCAGCTGCACTAGTCACATTTCACATGCTCAACAGTTACAGAAATTCTATCTCCTTTATAGTTCTGGGAAAGGTACTGATAAGAGGATTCACTCTGTCTTGCTTTATACCAAATCACTAGCACCTGATTCCCCATGGGGGCTTTTGCTTTAAGAACCATCCAAGCCCATGGCCCCCTACCCTGCTTCTACCACCTAGGGCAGCACTATGGCCAAGGAAACTTGGCCGAGCCAGGCAGGGCCTGTGGACAGAGGATCAGAGAACTAGAAAATCCTGCTACTCAATCCTCGGGAGAAGGGACACAGCCAGAGGAGAGGCTGGGAGATCAATCAGGGGCTCAGCTGGAAGGCAGGTAGCTTATATATCCTGTGGTATATCTTCTAAAAAATTGTACTGGCAAAGAGACAAGGCAATGAAACATGCGCCATGTGCCCTGAGCTAGCCCAGCACCTTCAAAGCATCAGCCTCTGGGGTCACGATGCAGCTGTGGCGACAGTCTGAAATAAACACCTGCCTGAAACCATGCTTTAAGCCAGGCAACCCTACAGGGATACAAGCCAGTCTCCCACTGGATAAAAGAGAAGCCAAAAGCCACTTGAGCCTTTACCTCTAAGGACCCAAGTCTTCAGGCTCTTGGGGAGCCTGGAACAAGCTTTCATTCGAACACTTCTCTACGAATTAGTGCCAGTGTATGCACTGTCATTGGCTGAGGTCAGTTCTCAGAGGTAAAGTGCTAGAAAGAGCATCACAGAAGTGACCGCCTTTCACATGACTAAAAGAAATTAAAATAGCCCTCTATATGGGTATGCAGGGGCAGAGGCCTGAAATAGAACCTCAGAGCCCCCAGACACTCTCCCATTTCTTGAAGCTGTGCTCTGAAGTCAAAGGGAAAAGCAGGGTGGGGATGGGAGGGAGGCTTTAGAGGGAGGGCATATACAGTTATGACTGATTTGAGTTGTATGTCAGAAAGCAACACAGCACTGTAAAACAACCATCCTCCAAACAAAAAGCAAGCTGAAAAGACTATTGCTTAAAGAAAGAAAAGCAAGGAGATTACAGAGGGTTCTGACATTTCTAAAGGAGGGAAGTTGGTCTACAGTATTTTCTAACTGCAGGGACAAAGCTGGTGTGAGACAAAAAGGAGCTCTCTTATAAACAGCCAGCACTTTGATCAGGATAAGATTTCTGGCTTCCAGCACGAGGTCCAGCATTCAGAGCCCTTTGTGAGCTGGTCCTTGCCTTCCTTAACCAGAAGCTCTTCCCCAGAGATCTCTGTAACTCGGGAAAATCAGCATCAGAAAAAAACTTCATAGGTAAGAATAAAACACAGTTTTGTTTAGAACTCTATCCAAATAAGTAAAAATCAAAAGCTGTCAGTTCTAAGATCAAAAGCAAATATGGAACAAAATAACTGCCGCCTATGCTAATTCTTAGAACAAAGAATGAATCTCATGCGGACTGCCTTAAGAGTATGCTAAGTCCTTCCACTTAACATCTGGTTGTCACAGTGCTATCATTCAGGGGACATTTTTGCAAAAATATTTTACTGACAGCTTTCCCAAAGGTTTCCCAAACCTTTGAGCTTCAAGTCCCTCCCTTCTCTTCAACAGTTAACAGTCTCACATTGTCAGACTCCTACCCATTACAATCTCCACAAGCAGCCCCCCAAAATCCCTTGCTGTGATTTCATGAAATTGTGTCTCTGTCAAGAGTTATAATTTCACTTTCTAAGGTCTAATATTTGTAAAATGTCCTTATGTCTTGGGAGGGACAGATAACCAAGACATGGATGCTCCAGGAGCCTGGCTGGACATCAGGGTTAAGAAGAGAGGAGGCGTGATGGGGTGGGACCCAAGTGTGTAAGTGGCAAGTCCATCAGTGGATATATTCCTGTTATAACCGCCACATTCCCCCTGAAACCTGGAAACTCTGGGGAATTCGTTACCAGATAGGCTGATAATCTGACCCTCTGGTGGGGGCACCTGAACTAGCTTTGTATTTTTCTCCACTTCCCCATTTTCTGTTGATCTGAATTATACACTCAATCTACCCCCATTTCTCCTAACAAATCATTCTGGCAGAACTAGATGTTATCTCCTTCAGTTAACCTTCCCTCAGTCCCCCAGCCATGGGTAACCCTGACTTCCTTCTCCATGCCAACAAGTATATGTGATCTGTGTCTTTTACTGTAATACGAAAACACTGGCTGCACCCTGCACCAGGCTGCAAGCTCCTTGGAGACAAGTCTTACTACATCTCTGCACGTGCCATGGCACTTTAGCATCACCACGCCGTCCCTCGGTGGGCACTTAGTATAATACCAAATGATAAAGAGGCAAGCCATGAATCACAGCGCTGCCCCACCAGCACCACTGCGGGCCATTCCTTCACTCTGTTCATTATGGTCACTAACAAAACGAGCATTCCTCATCAGAGCAGCTTTAGAGACTCCAGTTCAGAGGCTGAGACCCAGAGAGCTTAAGCAAGCTGCCCAATGGCACGCAGCTCTTCTCTTCCTCTGCCCCACTCCACTGGTGGCTCACAGTGGCCCACAGCGTGACATGGAAGGCCATGGACAAGCTGGAGCCTGCCCATCCTTCACATGTCATCCTCTTGTATCCTGCCCCCTGTTTTCCTGAAAGATCTACAATCCTGACATGGCATGCTCCTTCACACCCCCAGGGCTTCCGCACAGTGGCTCCCCTATCCCCAGCACACCCCTGCTTGGGGGACTTGAGGTTACATCCTGCAAGTCTTGGCTAGGAAAACATTGCGTTGTTGTTGTTCAGTTGCTCAGTCGTGTCTGACTCCTTTGTGACCCCATGGACTGCAGCTCACCAGGCGCCTCTGTCCACGGGGTTTCTCAGGCAAGAAGACTAGAATGAGCTGCCATTTCCTCCTGCAGGGCATCTTCCCAACCCAGGGATCGAACTCCCATTTCCTACTTGGCAGGTGGATTCTTTACCACTGAGCCACCTGGGACCACCCCACCTGAAAATGCTTCTCTGAGGGTCAGCTGTGCAGTTCCATAACCTGCATTCACATCTCTGCTCTGCCACTACCAGCTTTGGGACCTCGACAAGTCATAGAACCTCTTGGAGCCTCAGTGTGGGGACAAAATCAAATGATGCATGGAGACTGCTCAAAGCAGACACTGGAGGGTGTTAAGTACTCGCTGCACACCTGGGAAGCACTGGCCTGCTCTCCTGGGAGGAGCTAGACAGCCGTGCCACTGAAACCAAGCAGGACCCTATGGGGCCCTCCTGGGCACAAAAGCCTTTCTGTGCTCCCTCCTTATCTATAGGAAATAGGTTTCATTCAACCTCCTTGACTTTCCCTGAGTTCCACAGGGCAGATCGAACAGTTGCTAATCAGGGAAGAGAGGGGCTGCAGAAACAGAGGAGTAGTAGAGAAAGAAAAGTTCAGCCTTGGGGCAGGGTCCCAGTTCCTCCTCAAGGAACACACAGAACACTATCTTGGATCTCTTCTGTAGGAACTAAGGCTCCCACCCAGACTGAGGATGGTAACTTCAGGCTGCGTGTAAGATTCCTGGAGCACAGCTTTTACCTCACCACCAACCAAGCAGAAGAAAGCCACAAAGCCTGCAGCCCTCAGCCCTAATTTGCCTTTTAAAAACGTCTCCCCTCAAACCACCAGGGGGAGTAACCTGCCCCCTTTGCTTGGCCCTGCAATACATGTACTCTGCTCCAGACTCTGCCATTTCGGTGTGTCTGTCCGCAGTGGGTATCATGCACACGAACTTGTGTTCAGAAATACACCTCCATCACCCTGCACGGCTGCTGTGCCCAGGTCTGCACAGATGCTTCATTGGTAGGCAGCTCTCTGTCGCTATCTTTATATTCCCAGAGTCTAGCCCATAGCTCAGTTCCCAAACTTCATCACATATCAGGCTTGAATCCTCTTCCGGGTATATCACGAGCCAGATACCCAACACCAGCAGCCAAGAGCCACAGCTTCTGGAAAACCAACTGAGCAAGGCTGCTGTCACTCTGGGTGAACATTTTACAAGAAGAGGATCTCAACATGAAGCCCTGTAAGCGCCTCTGCTCATACCTTCTGCAGGCAGTAAGCACTGTTTTCCTGAATCAGCAGTTGCCCTGGAACAGCTGGAAATGCATCCAAGGTGGGCAACAACATGCTACAAGGCTTCTGGGACTGAACATGATCCAGAGGGTTTCCGAAGGTCTAGTTTAGGAGAATATCGTGATCTTTCTTGAAGCGGGGACTATCTCCACGGTTAAGGAAGACTTTGGTTTGCAAAAATTACTTCTAGATGGTGTGTGCTCAGTTGCTCAGTCGTATCCAACTCTTTGTGACCCCATGGACTGTAGCCCACCAGGCTCCTCTGCCCATGAGATTTTCCAGGCAAGAATACTGGAGTGAGGAGCCATTTTAAAGCTCCAAGGGATCTTCCAACCCACATCTCTTGCACGCACCCACATTGGCAGGCGAATTCTTCACCACTAGCGCCATCTGGGAAGCCCCTAGGGGATGCTATGTGTCAATTAGGGTTTCTCAATCATGGCACAAATGACATTTGGGGCCAGATTAATTCTTTGTTGTGAGGGGCTTTCCTATCCACCTCCTAAGCATTGTGAGAGTAATGAGCAGTATCCCCTGCCTCTAACCAGTGGAGAGAGGCCCCCAAGTTTTGATAAGCAAAAATGTCTCCAGATGGTACCAAATGCTCCCTAGGGGTAAAGCTGCCCTCAGTGGAGACCCACTTCTACAGGAAGTGAACGCATTCAACTCCAATCTTTATCTCCGCAGTTAATCAGTGAGGAACATTTTTAGTCACTCACCAAATCTACTTTGAAACATTTTCTTTCAGTGCTCAGGAATTTTTTTTTTTAAGGGCACAGTCTTGAAGCTGTTCTTTTTTTTCTGCATTTTATTTTTAACTGGAGGATAATTACTTTATAATATTGAGTTGGTTTCTGCCATACATCAACATGAACCAGCCTCAGATATACATATGTCCCCACCCTCATAAACCCTCCTCCAACCTCCCTCTCCATCCCACCCCTCCAGGCTGTCACAGAGCATAGGCTTGTGTTCCCTGAATCATATAGCAAATCTCCACTGGTTATCTATTTTACATATGGTAACGCTGCTCAAGCTGAAACTCCAGTACTTTGGCCACCTCATGCGAAGAGTTGACTCATTGGAAAAGACTCTGACGCTGGGAGGAATTGGGGGCAGGAGGAGAAGGGGACAACAGAGGATGAGATGGCTGGATGGCATCACCGACTCGATGGACGTGAGTTTGAGTGAACTCCGGGAGTTGGTGATGGACAGGGAGGCCTGGCGTGCTGCAGTTAATTCACGGGGTCGCAAAGAGTCGGACACGACTGAGCGACTGAACTGCACTGAATGTATATGCTCCTCTGTCCATGGAATTCTCCAGGCCAGAACATTGGAGTGGGTAGCAGTTCCCTTCTCCAGGGGATCTTCCCGACCCAGGGATCAAACCCAGGTCTCTTGCACTGCAGGTGGATTCTTGACCGTCTCAGCCATCAGGGAAGCCCTGTATGTTTCAATACTATTCTCTCAAGTCATCTAACCCTCTCCCTGACCACAAGTCTATTCCTTCTGTCAGTGTCTTCTCTGCTGCCCTGCAAATGGATCATCCATACCATCTTTCCAGACTCCATACACATACCTTGCCAGGTTTTCAACCCTGGCTGTACGATACCCCCAGGGAGCTTAAAAAAAAGAAACAAAAACAGATTCCTGGAATTCCTAGGCCCCACCTTCAGAGATTCAGATTCAGCTTGACTGGGGCAGAGGTCAGAGAAGGTTCTAACAGGCAGCCAGATGCACTGCCCAGACACATTTCGTTTGATTCTCCCTTCTCCCCTACCCTTTGAATCTGGCATTGTTAAAAGCCAGCAAGCCATTTAGCCAAAATGAGGCTAAGGAGATTTGTTAACATCTTCATTCTTAACAATAAAACATTCTCTGCACGCTCAATTACTTGGCCTGCAGATGACTTGCCAGAAAGAAGGGGATTTAACTACATAATCACGTGACTTTCCCACAGCCTTATAGATCTAAAGAGTGCTATCCTATAGGACTATTTTTTTTTTTGGCTACACCAAGCGGCATGTGGGATCTTAATTTCCTGATCAGGGATCGAACTAGGGCCCCCTACGTAGGAAGCGCAGTCTTAATCACTGGACCACCAAGGAAGTCCCTTCCATAGCACCTTCTGTGAACAAAGAAATGTTCTCTGTTTGCTCTGCCTAATATGGTAGCTGCTGGCCACATGGCACATGAGCACTTGAAATGTGGCTAGTGTGCCTGAAGAACAGAATTGTACATTTTATTTAATTTGAATTAACTTTAATAGCCATATGTGGCTAGAAAGAAAGTGAAGTCGCTCAGTCGTCGACTCTTTGCTACCCCATGGACTGTAGCTTACCAGGCTCCTCAGTCCATGGAATTTTCCGGGCAAGAGTACTGGAGTGGGTTGCCATTTCCTTCTCCAGGGGATCTTCCCAACCCAGGGATCGAACCCAGGTCTCCCGCACTGCAGGCAGACGCTTTTCTGTCTAATTGTAAAGGACAGTATAAAAAGTGCTTACATCCCTGCAGGGTCATAGAAATAAAGAAAAGCTGTATAGCTGCTAAATTTCATACAACTGTGAAACTTACAAAACTTTGTCTTTTGGGGGTGGGGGTGGATAATGGCTCTACAATATTGTGCTGACTTTATGTCTTACAACATCTAAACTCGACAGTCCTTAAATTATCAAATGGAATCCTAACATATTCCAGTAAAGAATCAATTTAGGAGAAATTTTTAAATAAAAAATCTTTTTTAACTTGCAGAACTAGCTTCCCATCAAATTCCAAACACTAGCTTTGAAGGTGACATTCCTGGCCTCTTCTTTTGAACACTCACCACCACTGTAATGACTGATCTAGTTGTCAGAATAACCAGGAGTTGGAAAAGCATATGGCACATGGAAGTGGATTTCCACAGTCTCAGCAGTTCACTAGCTTACTAGGATAAAGCATTCATTTGCTTTCTTTTCCTCCAAACCCAGGTAACCTTTGAATCGAACCTCTGACCCCAAGATAGGCCTGAACCAACCACACACACTGCAAACCAAGGTCATCTCTAAGTTTTTTTTTATTCCCTCCTATCATTAAGTTTCATAATCACTTACAACTGCACAAATCACATTCACACATTAATTCTAGGTAACACAGATTCTCATAGAGCTAGAAGGTCATAAATTTTTAAAGCTTAAAAAATTGGCAAATTTATTGCTTTATAAAGGCAACGAATGATATGCAATTGAAGACATTCTCACAGGCAGGCCTTTCCGAGCACAAAAGATGCTTACCTCTTCTTGGCCTGAACTCCCCTGACCCATCGCTAAGCAAAATTAGTATGAGCCATATGGTAATGAGTTAATAATTCTCCAATAATTCAAAGTAGTGGCCACTCTCCATACTAATAGGTACTTACTGAGTGCTTATCATGTGCTGGGCCCTGTGCTTTACTTTATCTAAATCTCACCATTGCCTTCTAAAGCAGGTATTATTACCAGAAGCTGAGGCTCAAAGAGGCTGGGTAACTGGCCCACAGCCACAAAGCTACCCAGTGGTAGAAGTGGGATTTGGATCTGAGTCTCTCTGATTTTTCTGGTGGGACCCCTCAGGGTTATGAAGAAACATGTAGTTATAATATTCAGTACCTCACTGAGCGATTCTCCCTGTGATCAGTTGCAGCTCAATGAAGGGAGTTTGGGGCTACAGGCTTCAGAAATTCTGAGCTTATCCTTACTTCAGAAACCACCCCATCCCCCATGGACCTCTCTCTCTGTCCTGGGGCTTCACGAGGCAGGTGGGAAGAGGAGTCTTGGGGAACACTAGTAATCCTAACAGCACGACTGCACCCAAGAGGACAAGGCAGATGTGTGCTGCAGAACTTTCCAAACACCATTACGGGAGTAGAAGGTGGTAGGATCCCAGTTACAAAGAGATTTTAGTTGGGAGCAGGGGAGAAATCAGGGGAGTGTTTTCAAGGGGATAGACAAGTTAGACCCTAAGGGGTAGGTAACGTTCTGTTAAATCAAAAACAAATGGAGACCAGCCCTGAAGATTCCCTGAGCAACTGATACTAATGTAGCCACACAAAGCTTAATTTAACTTATTTTGGAAGACTCACTTAGGTCAGTTCTTGCTCATTTCCCTAGAAATCATACGCAAAACCTGAACTGTTTTCCAAGGTTGATATGAGGTAACTATTGACTAATTCCCTGTTATTTAAGAAAATTCTAATATTATAACCAACTACTGTAAAGAATAAACCACCACTTCTTTCTCACTATATAAGCTGCTTTACTGCAGATGGTGATTGCAGCCATGAAATTAAAAGATGCTTACTCCTTGGAAGGAAAGTTATGACCAATCTAGACACCGTATTAAAAAGCATAGACATTACTTTGTCAACAAAGGTCCATCTAGTCAAGGCTATGATTTTTCCGGTAGTCATGTATGGATGTGATAGTTGGACTATAAAGAAAGCTGAGCACCAAAGAATTGATGCTTTTGAACTGTGGTGTTGGAGAAGACTCTTGAGAGTCCCTTGGACGGCAAGAAGTTCCAACCAGTCCATCCTAAAGGAG
The DNA here is from genome assembly GCA_006410935.1 of Redunca redunca. Classification (NCBI taxonomy): domain Eukaryota; kingdom Metazoa; phylum Chordata; class Mammalia; order Artiodactyla; family Bovidae; genus Redunca; species Redunca redunca. The sequence goes on along the minus strand of SJYQ01000711.1, from coordinate 39,014 downwards.
ATCAGTCCTAGGTATTCATTGTAAAGACTGATGTTGAAGCTGAAACTCCAGTACTTTGGCCACCTGATGCGAAGAACTGACTCATTTGAAAAGACTCTGATGTTGGGAAAGATTGAAGGCAGGAGAAGGGGAAGACGGGATGAGACGGTTAGATGGCATCACTGACTCAATGGACATGAGTTTGGGTAACTCCAGGAGTTGATGATGGACAGGGAGGCCTGACGTGCTGCAGTTCATGGGGTCACAAAGAGTCAGACACGACTGAGAGACTGAACTGAACTGAACTGAAGCTGCTTTAAAACAGTTTTATCCCTGAGCCTCCTTCCACTTGTTTTGGTTTTAACGCTCCTGGTTTTGTCTTTTTGGAGTGTGCACAATAAATTTTTACTAATTACTACTCTGGTAATTTCTTGGTTTTACTTGTTTTATTTCTGAACTTTTGACAATTTAGACATTAGAGATTCCATGAAGAGCGTTCCCAGAGCAGGTGACAACCGAAAGAAAGGCAGCAGAGGGTAGAATGTGTGTTCACTAGCTTGGCTTAGAGAAAAGGAAGGACATCACAATGCAGAAGGGGAAGTGGGCAGGGTCTCCAAGATCCCAGACTGAAGGTCTGAGGCAGCCATCAGAGAACCCAGCAAGTACCAATTAACACTCCCAGGACCTGTTTTGCACCCCAGTCCTGGCACTTTCAGGCTTTGTGGCCTCATGAAAGTCCTTTCTCCTCTATGGGCATCAATATTCTTAAAGAGAGTACCAAGGATCCCTTGCTCCTCTGAAAACCTAATTTTAGAAAAATTAATTTATCCTAGGGACACAAGTTATTAACTTCTGTAATTTCTAACTTTCTATATTAAAAAATGTTGATAAAAATTTATTAGTTACAATAAAGTAAGCCCAGTGGTTCAGAATGGGGGCTTTGAAGTGACTCAGTGTGTCTTGCGAGGGACCCATCACTGAATCCCTCTCATTTCTCCTCTAAGAAATGGGCACAATGGAGGCACCTACCTCATATGGGGCTACTGGTAGGAGTTCGGCAGGTAAGGTTTTCAAAGGTGCTTAAGAAAGGGACTGACACCCTGTTTTTGCTTACTCTATGTCAGCTATTATTAAGAAGAAGCTATTTTTAACCCCAACCAGGTGGAGTCTGCCATTAGGGATTTCAGGGCCGGTGAGAGGTGAGAGCTTTTAACCACTCAGTCCGCGGGCACAGAAAAGGATTCATACAGTGGCCTGCGGGCACAGCCTTTCTTTCAGTCTACAACCTCTTCCTCCCTCCCTCAGCCTGGGCTCCTCTACTCCTCTGCAGGTTCAGGGGTGCACAACCAGCACGAGCTGCCCTGCAGCCAGCGTTACACAATTCGCGTTTCCAACTGCCAAGAAGCCCTGGGGACGCCGGGGTTGCCGGGCGTTGCAGTCGGGGTGGTTGGACCAGCAACCTGACTGGCGGGTTGAGCAGAGGAGAGGATGCAAAGGAACTGAGGCAGGGTGGAGAAAGAGTTAAAAGGCTTTTGGAGGTAAGTTATGATTGGGAAAGGTCTTGAGGGGTGTACATGTCTGGGGCAGGATGGAGGCAGATGACGGCAGCTGGCAGGGCAGCTGAGCTGTAGCCCTTCCCCAGAAAGTGGGAGGAACGCGGGTGCAAGAGCCTCCAAACCATCGAGGTACTTGGGGAGGGGGCCCCTAGGGGCTGGTGCAAGCAGCGGGGAGGCCGAATAGAAAGCGTACAGGTCCCCGACCAGTCCTCACCTTGTCCGGGTGCTTAGGGCAGCAGACAGCCCGGCCCCGGGGAAGTAGGGACCAGGGATTCAGGAACGTGAAACCTATCCATCCAGGCGCTGGAAGGGAGAGCGCAGGGGCTGGTGCTGGGGCGGGGAAACGGAGGAAAAAGGGAGATCCAGGTCTCCAACCCTTCTCATCGTGCCCTCTGGAGAGAGGTCAGGCAGTCCGNATTCATGGGGTTGCAAAGAGTTGGACACGACTGAGCAACTGAACTGAACTGATCCCACCAACCTGTCTCTAAACATCCTAGAGCTCCTACCGTGTTCCCTGTGCAGCCCCAAGTGCCAGGGAAGGGGAAGGGGTGGCAGAACCCAATCACCCCACCTCGGCCCCAAAGCTTTGTCTGGGGCCTGGGGGAGCGCTGGAACCCAAAGGGCCACCCACTTCCACAATACGACCTGAGGCATTGTTTATTTTGCGTGCTCAAGTCGCTCAGTTTTATCCAGCTCTTTGCGACTCTCTGGACTGTAGCGCACCAGGCTTCTTTGTTCATGGGACTTCCCAGGCAAGAATGTTGCAGTGGGTTGCCATTTCCTTCTCCAGAGGATCTTCCCAACCCAGGGATCGAACCTGCATCTCCCCTGTCTCCTGCCTTGTAGGCTGATTCTTTACCACCGAGCTGTTTTACTGAGCACCTATTGTGTGCCTAGCATTGTTGGGCACCGCACCCACCAGTGACTCAGGCTAGATCTCTACCTCAGAAGGGCTTGGAGAGACAGACAGGTCCACAGGCAAGCAAAGTAACCCTGCCCTATGTGGGTCATCTCATTTGATGCTGTGAGGTGGGCACTGTGCTCTTCTGAGACAAGGAACTTGCCCTGTAAAGCACAGAACTGGGAATCCCAACCCTAGATCATCTAGCTCCAAAGTTCTTGGGTGAAAAAATGACCATCTTACAAATTTTTCAAGCACCATGGGTTAAATCCCCACTATGGCCATTTCTTCATTTTAAGGACAATTAAACTTCACTAGGCAAAAAAAGGAAGGAGTGTATAAAAGTCATCACCCATTAAAATTCAAATACTGTTTCTTTCTAGTTTATCTGCCACCAAGCCTAGGTTTTTGAACATCTGGCCTCAGTTTACCCCCTCAGCAGCATTTGCTAGCACCCCAGGGTCACTGTGGCTGAACTCTAGCACCTCAGACTTTGCCAAGAACTCTCATCCTTTCCCACTTGGCCTGGCTACACCTTCCTCTTTTTCATATTGTTGTTCAGCTGCCCAGTTGTGCCTGACTCTTTGTGACCCCAAGGACTGTAGCATGGCAGGCCTCTTTGTCCCTCACCAACTTCCAAAGTTTGCCCAAGTTCCTGTCCATTGCATCCATGACACCATCCAGCCATCTATCCTCTGACGCCCTCTTCTCCTGCCCTCAGTCTTTCCCCCCATCAGGACTTCTTTTTCATACCTCAATTTAAATGCTGCTTCCTCCAGGAAGCCTTCCTTAAATTCCCTTTGAACCCACACTATACTGTGGGCTCCTCCCATCAAAGTATTTATTCATTCATTTCACAAATATTTACTAAACACTTACTACGTGCTAAGCCTCTTTGTGTGTGTGTGTGTGCACACGCACGTGCGTATGTGGGTGCATGCACACACGCAGTGGCAGCAGTGGCTGCAGCAGCAGAGGTGTCTTCCTACTGTACTGAGTCCCTGGCTTGCCTGCTTCTTGCTCCAGACCTAGGTGTGATAAGTACCCAGCAGGACTTTCTCAGCTGTTAAAATCCACCACAAAGGCAGCCTTGGGCCTGCCAACCTGGCAAAACCTGGCTGAGTTGGGCAGGTCTTGAGTTCTAAGAATGGGACACGGATGAGAAGCACCAGAAATGTAGCAAAGAGGAATCTCCAAGGCCACTGGAAGCCCTGTAAAATCTGCCTGTCAGGGCTGCTGGAATGCATCCAGAGTATGGGACAATCTCCCTGGCTGGGGCCGAAGCTTGTTGGACACCTCATCACTCAGACTTCAAGAGTTGCATCTGACCTGCTTCATGGAACTGTTCTCAGAGCTCTGGGGACAATTTACTCATCAAAGACCATGTACCTTCTCTGGCCTTATTTCTCTTCACTGCCAAAGTCTTTCCAAGCTAGCAGTCCTTCAACATCTTCAGAACAGGTCCAGAGAGGCAGCAAGGACTAAAACTGACCTTTAATCCTCACTTACCATTTATTAGCAAATCTCAGGCTCAGGGAGCATTCACCAAACAGCTGCTGACGGGGTGAATAAATAAATAAGGGAATAAAATTTATGGATGACTTCCTGGAAGTTCCCACGAAACCACCGATAAGCTTCACTTGGTGGGTCTGAACATGTAAAAACACTTATAATAGCTTAAATTTAATCTTTTTTTCCTCTCCAAAACCTTAAAAATGGTAAGTTATCTTTCTTCTAATTCAGTTTGTGGCCCCAGAGGCCTCCTAGGGTCTGCAGTTTCTATATTCAGAGAGGCTTTTTTTCCCCAGAGTTTTATATTTAGATACACTGAGCCCCAGATGGGAGTCACCTTCTCTGTGACTCCTCTCCACCTGGTGACTGACGGGAGAGAAGCCTTAAATAGCTTCCATTTCACAGTGAAGCTCAGAAGGCAGGAGGAGAGGAGGGGACTCGTGTGTGGTCCCTCCCTGAGTCAGTAAAACCCCTGAACATTCACGGAGCAATCAAGGGTGGGTGGGAGGACAGGAAGCAGTCCAAGGGGCCATCCAGGTTCCAAAAGGCACCTTCAGTCATGTTCAGTATAAACTCCTTATTACCTGACAGGTCTCATCCCAGCATTAGAAAGAGTTCAGAAACCTCTCCTCTGCCAGCAGGTGCAGCAAATGGCCCCAGGCTTCACCCTGCCATGCAGTCTATGGGAAGCTCCTGGACTCAGCGGCATGCCAGTCAGAACGGAGTGATACCGATGGTCACCACTGTTTAGTGCGTGCTTATTACTGATCGGGCACTGGGCATCACCTCACTTAGTCCTCACAATCACCCTGGGAGATATGCCTACCCACTTGACAGATAGAGCTCTGAGGGGTTAACATACTCACTCAAGATACCATAGCCAGCGATGGGGTCAGCAGTCAAAGAAGTTCATCCATTCATCAAACATTACCAAGGACCTACTACATGCTGCGTACTCTCTGGGTGAACACTTCCTGCCCCCAAGGACTTAAGAGTCTTTTAATAAGATGAAATATTAGTAACAATTCGATCAAGGATTAAACACAAGCTATGGTGGAATTATGAGGAACAACAGGTACAAATTTGGGCCAAGTACAAATGCAACATGGGTGAGACTTACATGCTATATCATATGGAAATATACATAGGAGAAAAATGAAAAATACATGATACCACATGTACATGGATACCAGTAAAACTGAGGGTTTTAGTTAGTTCTCCTGAGTCTCTCCTATATATACATGTTATTAAACTTTGTTTGATTTTCCTCTGTTAATGTACTTCATGTTAATTTAATTATTAGACCAGCAAGAAGAACTTAGAAGTATAGAGAAAATTTTCTTCTCCCCCAACACTACACAACTAGCCCTCTGGCCCAGATTTTCCAAGCACCTCTGTATAAGTTAGAAAATGATAGAAATTTCCCAAAAGATTAACAAAAAGCAAGAGAGACTAATACTCAAAATAGTTGAGACTGGAATGCCAAAGAAAAGTTTCATTTAAAAGCAGATTTAGATCAAGAAGATGAATTTAAAAAAAGAACTGAGCACATGTAATACTAACAGATGGCAAAGGGAAGGCAAAGCTACCAGTTCCTGTTTACTTAATCCTCATCACAGCGGAAGACTTCCGCTTGGTCAGGTTAGAACATCACAAAGAGGGAAACCAAGCCCAGGACCAGAAAAAAAGACATGGGAAGAACACCCAACAACCTGAAAAATTAGTCCCAGTCATGAAATTATTGCTCAGGGAACCAAAAGGATATTTAGATATGATCTCAGAAACATATTCAGTGATCTTCAGTAGGTCATGCCAGAAGACTCTAATTAGAGTAAGGGATCCTACTTCAAATAGAAAGAGTGATACAGAAATCTAGAGACCGAGAGGCTTGGTGTTGATTTCTAGCAAAGTTCTGGGCTGGATTATGAAACTAAAACAAAAGAGGTAACTACTAAGAGCTCATATAATCACAAAGGAAGGATATTTCACAGTTACTAGCATGAATAGATCTGAAGACTGCTATGGGAATTGTTTACAGACTTTGGACAAAACATTTTAGTTAGGCTTTGGACAAAACATTTTATGATCTGTTTATGGGCAAGATGAAGCAATCAAGGCTGCATAACATCACAGCTCAGTGGATTCGTAGGTTAAACAACAGTGGCCCAACTTTCTTTAATCTGACAATTTCAGACTGGAAGCAGTTTTCTAATGGAAATTCCCCAATTCTCCGTCCTAGATACTTAAAAAAAAATTTAGATAAACAGAAATCCAATCTTGTCATTAATTTTAAATCAAACAAAGGAAAGAAAATCAGGGTTCAAAATTGTTTCAATAATATGCAATACGCCAAAAACATGGTGAAATTTTGCAGTGCCATCTTTAGGCTTTTAAAATTCAAGTGGTATCTCAGCATATGGTAGACCAGATATTCTGAGGTTCCTTTCTCAAAACACTAGAGTAGGGGGCAGAGAGCAATAAATAAAAGTGAAACACATGGTTGTCCCTAGAGCAAACAATTACAGCAGATCCACACACAATCCTGGGAGACTAATACTTGAGCTCCAAATTGAAGAAGCTGCACCTCAGAGCCCACATTTCTCAGGACCCTCAAATACTTAGAGCAGCCTTGGGGGAGCAGCATTTTTCTCACTTCAAGCACAAACAAGGATGCTCTCTATAAGAGAGCACCCAGTATTCCCACAGGTCATGATTAACCAAATATACTGATCTGGAAGACATCTCTGGAGAAATTACTCAGATATATCAACTAAGAATGATATGACATAAAAAATATGAAAAAAGATACAGAATGTGCAGGATACATTGAGAAGATCTAAAACTCCATTTAATCATCAAAGAAGGGGAGAAGGAAAGAGAGGCAAAGTCTGAAGCAGTAATAGCTGAGAATTTCCAAAGTATAAAAAACATGTGACTCCACAGATGTAGGAAGCCTATATATAACGCAGGATAAATAATAAGAAATTCAAACCAAGAAACTTAGTAGTGAAACTGCCGAACACTAAAAAACAAAAGATCTTAAAAGCAGATTTTAAGAAAAGAAAGGAAAAAAAGGATTATTCACCAAAAAAAAAAAAAAAAGGAATTAGATAACAGGTTTCTCAATGGCAACACTGGAAGCTCAAGAACAGTAGAATAATATCTTCAAACACCTGAGAATTGGATACTCACCATTTTAAGAATGAGAGTGAGATACAGATTAAAGCAAAGTGATTTTACAACTGGAACACTTGACTAACTGAACTTCTAAGATACATTTCAGAAAGAAGAAGCTGGACTCAATGAAGAACTGAACTGAAAAGAGAAATACGAGAGAAGACATAGGTTAATATGGTCAAATCAAAACAAAACTCTCCGTAGAAAACAATAATGATGACAAAAAAACCATGCATAATTTGTACATTTAACACAAAGTCAGAAGTAAAATCCTGGGAACAATAAATCAGAAAGAAGGTGATTGAAGTTAAAGTATCCTAATGCCTTTGCATTTGTGTAGATAGTGAATTAGTACATTAACTTTCACCTTCATTAATAAATGTATGTTAAAAAGTCAGTGGTATTCACTAAAGTAAGACATACATCTATATATGTACGTACGTACATACATATATATCTTTTGAACTAATAGAAGGAAGAAAATGACATAAGTCAACAACAGAAAAAGTCAATCAACCCAAAAGAAGTATATTAAAAAGTGACACTCCCCCCCAAAAAAAAGATAATAAAAATAAGGCCAGATATACTAATAATCACAATAAACATAAATTAACACATCAGTTAAAAGTCAGAAGTTGTCAAGTTGAATGTTAAAAAAGTCAAGAGACATTGTTTCAAGAGGTACTCCTAAAACATAGGAATTTGGAAAGGTTGAAAGTAAAAGTGTGGAAAGTTATACACCTGACAAACATCCAAAAGAAAGGTAGTGTAGCTAAATTAGTATTAGATAACATAGACTAATGCTCCCTAATCACTGCAGGTGATGACTGCAGCCATGAAATTAAAAGACGCTTGTTCCTTGGAAGAAAAGCTATGACCAACCTAGACAGCATATTAAAAAGCAGAGACATTACTTTGCCAACAAAGGTCCATCTAGTCAAAGCTATGGTTTTTCCAGTAGTCATGTATGGATGTGAGAGTTGGACTATAAAGAAAGCTGAGCACCACAGCATTGATGCTTTTGAACTGTGGTGTTGGAGAAGACTCTTGAGAGTCCCTTGGACTTCAAGATCCAACCAGTCCATCCTAAAGGAAATCAGTCCTGAATATTCACTGGAAGGACTGATGCTGAAGCTGAAACTCCAATACTTTGGCCACCTGATGTGAAGAACTGACTCATTGGTGAAGACCCTGATGCTGGGAAAGATTGAAAGCAGGAGGAGAAGGGGACAACAAAGGATGAGACGGTTGGATTGCATCACCAACTCAACAGACATGAGTTTGAGCAAGCTCTGGGAGTTCACTCAGACTCACGCCCATTGAGTCAGTGATGCCATCCAGCCATCTCATCCTCTGTCATCCCCTTCTCCTCCTGCCCCCAATCCCTCCCAGCATCAGGGTCTTGTCCAATGAGTCAACTCTTTGCCTGAGGTGGCCAGAGTACTGGAGTTTCAGCTTTAGCATCATTCCTTCCAAAGAAATCCCAGGGCTGATCTCCTTCAGAATGGACTGGTTGGATCTCCTTGCAGTCCAAGGGAATCTCAAGAGTCTTCTCCAACACCACAGTTCAAAAGCATCAGTTCTTTGGCGCTCAGCCTTCTTCACAGTCCAACTCTCACATCCATACATGACTACTGGAAAAACCATAGC
>SJYQ01000711.1:19982-30110 GCA_006410935.1 Redunca redunca | reverse complement strand
TTTTTCCATGATCCAGCGGATGTTGGCAATTTGATCTCTGGTTCCTCTGCCTTTTCTAAAACCAGCTTGAACATCAGGAAGTTCACGTGAACTGAACATAGACTAACAAAAAAAATTATTAAGAATGGAGAGGATCACTGTATAATGATAAAGAGTTCAATTCAACAACAAAATATGTCAGTTCTAAACTACAGAAAATATATAATTTATTACTAAGGAAATGCATGAAATCTGTAATGAAAGGAAAACATTAAGTCCAAAAATATTAAGAAAGTTTGGAAGTATATCTAAACTTTCAATGAATAGATAGATCATTCTACTCTTTCATCAGTTTCTCTGGAAAATTGAAAGAGAAGACATATTCCCAACTCACTTAATGATGCCAATCTAAATTTGATACCAAAACAATCAGACCAATTATGACTCATAAATAACTCAAACACACAAAAGTAAAAATCCTAAGTAAAATACTAGTAAGCTGAGTTCAGCAACACATAAAAGGATGTTACTTCATAACCAAGTTAGGAAAACATTCTTGTAGTTAACCACATCAACACATAAAAGGAAAATTATAAGATCATCTAAATAGCTGCAGGATTTTAACATAAAATCCAACAGTCCCTCATGGCAATAACTCATAGTAAACTAAGTGGAGAGCTTCCTTAACTAGTTAAATGGCTTCTACCAAAAACTTCCATCAAATATGAGCCTGAATAATGAAATTATTTGAAGGAATACTTCCTTCAAAATCAGAAGTAATTCTAATCAAAATCTCAACAGGGCTTTTCAAGAAAGATGAGCTGATTCCAAGATTTATTGGAAGAGCAAAGGTCCAAGAAAAGCCAGAATACTCCCAAAGAAGAAGAAAAGGTACTATTAAGATATTTAAAATGTACAGTTATTAGGACAGTATGTATTCAGGCTGCTATTGCTTCAGTTCAGTTCAGTTCAGTTGCTCAGTCATGTCTGACTCTTTGCGACCCCATGAATCGCAGCACGCCAGGCCTCCCTGTCCATCACCAACTCCCGGAGTTCACTCAGACTCACGTCCATCAAGTCAGTGATGCCATCCAGCCATCTCATCCTCTGTCATCCCCTTCTCCTCCTGCCCCCAATCCCTCCCAGCATCAGAGACTTTTCCAATGAGTCAACTCTTCGCATGAGGTGGCCAAAGTACTGGAGTTTCAGCTTTAGCATCATTCCTTCCAAAGAAATCCTAGGGCTGATCTCCTTCAGAAGGGACTGGTTGGATCTCCTTGCAGTTATGCCCAATTCTTTGCAACCCCACAGACTGTAGCCCACCAGGCTCCTCTGTCCATGAGATTTCCCAGGCAAGAATACTGGAGTGAGTTGCCATTTCCTTCTCCAGGGGATCTTCCTGACCCAGGAATTGAACATGAGTTTCTTGCATGGGCAGGTGGATTCTTTACCATTTGAGCCACCTGGAAAGCCCATGTATTCAGGTAAGGATAGATAAAAACACTAATGAAACAAAAAACTCATGTACATAGGATAACTTGGTTTATGACAAAGCTGTCATTTCAGATCACCAGAGAAAGGAAGACAATTAAGTAAAATGTGCTAAAACAATTAATTATTCACATTGAAAAAAACAGAATTTAATGATTCTCACTTCTCCCACAGTAATTCAAGATAGATTAAGACTTCAATATAAAAGGCAAAACTGTAAACTTTTAGAAGACAATATAAGAGAATATCTTTAGGATCTTTCCAGCACTTGACACAATAAGGCTTTTTCAATCTGGTGGGCAAAAGATGGCATCTCACTGCAATCTTAATCTTCATGTCCAAGATTAATGGGCTTGAGCAATTTTTCCCAACCCAGGTCTCCCACATTACAGGTGGATTTTTTTTTACCATTGGAGCCACCAGGGAAGTCCATCTCTTTCTTTAGTATTTTGGAATTAAAAAACATTAATTTTAATTTAAATTATCCTTTATATTTAGTGGCCTTTTATGTCTTGTTTAAGAAACCCTTTCCTATCTGGCCTGAGCCACGTGGCTAGATTAGGGGAGATGTAACACCCCAGTGAAACCAGGGATGTAGGTACTGAATTGTGACTAATGACTGCTGGGCTGGCAAGAACCCACAGATGGTGGTGCAGATGAGGAAACAATAGATCTGGGTGTCTGAATCACTTGAACATATTTCTAGTGAAGATGGTGGGCTCTGGTTTCATGAAGCCTACTCTACCGTCTATTAATTCTCTCTGTAAACCTGAGTTTCTTCACGTAGAGACAGGGAACGATGATGAAGAACTGATAATGGCATCAACCTCACAGGGCTACGAAGATGACCTAGCCAAACCAAGTGTTTGCTGAGCCTCATTTTAGTGATGTAGCCACATCACTGTGGCTACATGTCATGTGATCACTGCCGAGTTGGATGTGACTGGGTCTCTATGAAAATACAACTTCCACTCACTTCTGTTTCCAGCAGAGTCTGCTTCCAATCTGAGGATTAATTTGCAATATGGTTTCTTTTTACTTTTTAAAAAATTGCATGCTCTTTATTCCCCAAAAGGAACTTGTGATTTAAGCAGCAATTTAGGCATTCAGAGAAACACTGTATTTTCTTAAGCTTCACAAAAATGGAAAACTTTTAAAATATATTTTTTGAGACTTTATCTGCATCATGTTTACACGTGAGACCTCTGAGGCAGTGCAAAGTAATGGCTGAAAATACAGATTGCTCTCTGGAAGGCCTGACTACCATTTACTAAATATGCATTTCTGACAAGTTACTCTCTCTGGGTCCCACTTTGAATTTCTGTGAAACAGAGGTAATAAAGTATTTAATTCATATATTTCTTCTCAGTGTTACTAAATTCCTAACAAAATAAGTGTTGGGAGAGTGTTTTCCTCTCCCACCTACCCATTCCCCTCCTGCCACGCCTGTTCCCAACATCAGCGTGACCAATTCACCCTGATCTGCTTGGGACTTTCCCTGTCTTTATACTGAAGAACGCCCCACTCCTCTCAGTTTTGGGCCAACCAGAATTGCTGGCCACCCTCCGTGATTCTACAGTCAGAGAAATCACAATAGTCCAGATAAATGGTGGCCAATGGGACTCAAGAAGGTTTGGGTCCCAGATTTACATTGGTAATTCAAAATCATGACAGTTTTGTGGCCACGGGATATAGAATGATAGCTCAGAGGCACAGAAAACTCACTGAAACCAAAGGCAAATCCCATTAAGTTATCAGTTTTTGAGTCCCCCAAGGGCAGAAGCTGCCTTATATATCTTTGTATCCCTTGCACCCTTAGTAGGCTAGTTTCTTAAGGCCACGTGCTATGAATGACTGGTCTGCATCTAAATCCAGTTTGGGGATGACTCTGGAGCAGGTTCTGCCTGTGCAGGGACAATCCCAGTCTTAAGTGGGATTTCTGCTTTGTGACTCTCATGAATCACTAATTGGTTAAAGATGGACACCTTCTGCTCATAAATATCCTCCTCACCCTGTCTCTATGATTGATGTGGTTTTCAATGGTTTATAAATAATTGCCTAATGCGTGATGACCCAAACGAGGTATCTGCCCCTAGAAAATACCACACACCTACTCAGGTCCCCTACTCACAGCCTGGAGTGTCTCCCAAACTGTCATGTGCCTTCTGTGTGGAGTAAGCAGAAGGCCTCAGAAAATGAGGGAAAGCTCCATATTTACAGGGAGTCGGGGAGGAGGACGTGGATTGCTGTTGGTGTTCTAAGATGGAATACGGATGGGGCCACGTCACTGCTATGTACCAGGGAAGACGTGGTACAGGAGGCTGACCAGGTGCTCGGACTGTGGTGTCAAACAGTCCTGGCTGTGCCCCTTACTAGCTGTGCGATCTGCGGCAAGTGAATCACCCTCTCTGGGACTCTAATTCCTTACAGCAAATTGAGGCTAGTAGTAATATTTGGTTGTAGGGAGGTTTTAAAAACCTAGTATCTGGTCCCATCACTTCATGGCAAATAGATGGGGAAACAGTGGAAACAGTGGCTGCCTTTATTTTTCTGGGCTCCAAAATCACTGTGGATGGTGATTCCAGCTATGAAATTAAAAGACACTTGCTCCTTGGAAGGAAAGTTATGACCAACCTAGACAGCATATTCAAAAGCAGAGACATTACTTTGCCAACAAAGGTCCATCTAGTCAAGGCTATGGTTTTTCCAGTAGTCACCTATGGATGTGAGTCAGACTATAAAGAAAGCCAAGCACTGAAGAATTGATAGTTTTGAACTGTGATGTTGGAGAAGACTCTTAAGAGTCCCTTGGACTGCAGGGAGATCCAACCAGTCCATCCTAAAGGAGATTGCTCCTGGGTGTTCATTGGAAGGACTGATGCTGAAGCGGAAACTCCAATACTTTGGTCACCTGATGTGGAGAGCTGACTCATTGGAAAAGACCCTGATGCTGGGAAAGATTGAGGGCAGGAGGAGAAGGGAACGACAGAGGATGAGACAATTGGATGGCATCATCCGCACAATGGACATGGGTTTGGGTGGACTCTGGGAGTTGGTGATGGACAGGGAGGCCTGGCGTGCTGCAGTTCATGGGATCACAAAGAGTCGGACAGGACTGAGCGACCGAACTGAACTGAACTGAACTGAATACGTAAAGAGGGGGCTTCCCTGGTGGCTCAGTGGTAAAGAATCTGCCTGACAATGCCGGAGGCCTGGTTTCAATCCCTAGGTTGGGAAGATCCCCTAGAAAAAGAAATGGCAATCCACTCCAGTACTCTTGCCTGGGAAATCCCATGGACACAGGACCTTGGCAGGATACAGTCCATGGGGTCATGAAAGAGTCGGATACGACCTTATCAACAACATATACACACATGTAAAGAGTATGTATAATACGGGGCCTAAAACAGAGCTTAATACCCTCAATACCCTAACAGGGTCTGTAACTGCTATTATTGTTTTATGTTGTTGTGATTCAACATAAGCATCACATATAACATTGTTTCGGGGGAGAAAAACCGCCAAATCAACAAATGCTGAGAGGAGTGTCAAACAGCAAATGCTCAATAAATGTTAGCTGTTAGTAAGAGCTTTTAAATCAATCTACTTCGTGTGTCTCAAAATCACATAGCTGCCCTGTGAACACAAGGAAAAGCTCATTTAAGACATTCCAAGAAGAACTTCCCTGGTGGTCCAGTAGCTAAGACTCCGTACTCCCAATGCACGGAGCTGGGGTTCCATCCCTGGTCAGGGAACTAGATCCCACAAGCCACAACTAAAGACACTGCATGCTGCAACAAAGATTGAAGATCCCACCTGCTGCAAGTAAAACACGGTGCAGCCAAAATAAATAAATAAAAATGAATATAAAAACAAAATTCTATGAGACATGTACATAGTATTCATGCCCAAAATGCATCAGATGATTGCAATCATGGGGAAGCCTCAGACAAACTTAAACTGAGGGAGCTTCAACAAGGTAGCTGGCCTGTACACTTCAAAAATGTCAAGGATATGAAAAACACAGTAGAGACCAAGGAGACAAGCCTGCTAAGAATAATGCTTAATCTTAGATCGGCTTCTAGATCAGAAAGAAAATCCTGCTATAAAGGACATTATTAGAATAACTGGTAAAATTTGAATAAGGTCTGTAGATTAGGTAATATCATATAATTGTTAAACTTTCAAGTTTTATAATTGCTATAATATTTTATAATTGTCCTGTGATTATGTAGGAGAATGTACTTATTCTTGGGAATTCACCCTACAGGATTTAGGTTTACCATAAAAGGTCATAATTTCCCAAACTTACTCTCAAAAGCTTCAGAAAAAAATAATCTGTTTAGAGAAAATGAACGATGAAAAAGTGAATGTGGCTAAAGTTTTGCTGGTAAATCTGGATGAAGGATTGTAAGTGAGGGGGCTTTGTTTGCAACTTTCATGCATGTTTGAAATTATTTCAAAGTAAAAAGTAAAACATAAATAAAACGAAGCTACCAAACCTTTAAAAGAAGAGTAAGAAATTGCAGTTAAGGAAGCAGCCAGCTCACTGCTCACCAGTCAGCAGCTGTGAGAAGCCTCTTGGTCCTGTTTCCCACTGCCCCTTGGCCCTGTTTCTTCACTGTCCCTTTTCATGGTGAGGCTGGAAAAGCCAACTTTCTATTAGCAGGCAGCTTTAGCATATTCCATAGAAATGGAGACAGGTCGTAGGGCATGTCCACACAGGTGGTAACAAGAAAAGCAACAGGACCCAGCTCAGAGCAAAGGGCAGTGGGAAGCGGTGGGCCTGGGGCTCCAACAGCATCATTTGACCTGCTTGCTACCTTTTAACCTAGATGCCTCATTAAAGCATCATGGCAAAAAGCACAGTGTTGCCAGAAGAGACTCTTCCAGCACGGAGATGCTGCTGCTTCAAGGGGCAAAAAAGAACTGGCTCCCTGGAAAAGGAGCAGTGTTCACTACCAGCCAAAAGAGGGTGCTGTTTTCTCCAATGTCATCCTTCCAAAGTGTGCCCACTGAGTGCACAGATCTGCAGATCCCAGGAGCAGGATCAGCGTGAGCTGAATGAGGCAGAATCATGAAAATGAAAGGTTGGGTCTTGTTTTTAAGATTTGATACTTTGATCATTATAGATGTATCTGCATTAATTTGAATAATTCTTAAAATTAATTATTCAAAACAATGCATAAAATATTATTTGATTATTGAGTTGTTCGGCACCCCCTTAAAGTTTGCACCCAAGCCAGTGCCTCATTTGCCTCACGCTAGCCCCACCCCGGTGAATCTAACCCACTAATTCCAACACCACAAGCTCAGAGTTTGCAACTGGTCACATGAGCTCTGGAGTTAATGGTCCATTTTATACCCACATGATCTGGCAAAGGGAATTAATCCTGAGAACCTGAATTCCTGCCTTTGATGTCACTTCACTATCAGCAACTGGGGCCTGACTTCTTTATCGCTAGGTCTCAGTATTCCCATCTGTTAAGTGGGAATGGCAATCCCTTATCTGCACAGTTTGTTCTGAAGATAGAGTATCATCCTAATAGAATATCCCTAAGGGCCAGACACTGTGCTGAGTCTTCCCTTTAGCTATAAACTCACAAAATCTTTACATCTCTAACATGTAACAGCTATAATTATCCCCACTTTCAAAACTGAGGAAATGGGCACAGAGAGGTTTAGACACTTACCTGAGGTTGAACAGCAATAAATGAAATTATGCATGCTTTAACCTCCAGTATTCTTAACATGGGGTGATCTCCACCTTTGTGGGAACATTTGGCAATGTCTGGAGACAGATCTGTTTGTCGTGACTCGGGGTGGGGGGGTGTACTACTGCCATCTAGCGGATAGAGGCTAAAAATGCTATTAAACATCCAAAAATGCATGGGGCAGTCCCCACAACAGTTAATTTTTTGGCCTCAGATAGCATTAGTACCAAGGGTGAGAATCCTGCTCCACTCTGCTCCCAAGGTCAGGGAGTTAGGTGAGAATTTAGCACCCATTGCTCTGAGAAAGGCAGATGGTATGGAGTGGTTGCTGTTGTTATTTCTTTTCTCAGTGGCCTGGGGTCTCCCGTGGTTACCCTGGCTCAG
Source organism: Redunca redunca (assembly GCA_006410935.1). Taxonomy (NCBI): domain Eukaryota; kingdom Metazoa; phylum Chordata; class Mammalia; order Artiodactyla; family Bovidae; genus Redunca; species Redunca redunca. The sequence continues at coordinate 22,542 of SJYQ01000711.1, read as the reverse complement.
AACCCTCCCATGGGTGGTAGAGAAGCTAGGCTCCAGAGTCAGTCAGAGCATTATATCATGCATTCAGCAAAGGTTTACTGAGCGTCTGCTACATGCCCTGTCCTGTCCCAGGCAGCACAGACACATGAAGGTGTTCCTGCCCGTGAGAACTGTCGGGGGTGGGGGTGGAGAGACAACAGACAACACACGAGCTCATAGATAATAATACGTTGTCACAGATACCACGAAGCAAAGACCTGTGTTCCGTGAAAGAGAGTAAAAGGAAGCCCCTCGTGGGCTGAGGGGGGCCAGGGAGAGAATGGCATTTAGAGAGGCAGAAGGAAGGAAGAGCCCTGCAGGTGCAGGGGACAGCTGTGCAAAGGCTCGGCGGCGGGAACTGAAAGCCAGGCAGTGTGAGGGGAGGCTGGCGGGGGAAGAAGAGAATAGAGGATGTGACCTTGAAGGGGTGAGCAGGTAGAGGCCACCACAAGGAGTTCGGTCTTTATGTCAAACAAAGAGCCTTTGAGGGGTTCTAGTCAGACCACTGACTGCCTTCCGAGAGCAACCTGCTTGAGGTCCAGACACAGCCTGGTGTGGAAGACGCTGTGTGAGGTCCAAACCAGAGCCTGCTTCACCAGTTGGAAACCATCATGCAAAGGTGAGATCTGTCGCAATTATGCAACCTTACATAAAATGCATGCTCCCTGCCCCAACCCCCAGGCTGGTTGTGAAACATAATGACTGGAGCAGTCTGCATGCTATACAAGATCATTGCTAGGACACGCTCCTTATTGCACACGGAATGGCATCGGTCACTGGAAACACCTGTTTTGAGTCATGAGGATGTCACCTGCCAAGAGTAAAAACTTTCCCACCGGCCCCTCATTTCTTTTTTGCTGCTTTTGTATAGCCTGACTTGTGACACTTTCACTCCCCCTGGAATCCCCATGTTGCCTTCCTCAGATTCTAAGGCAGCCTTTGACTCCACTGACTCCCGCCCCACCAGCACCCCTGGTGAATGGCCATGGCTGCTGGTGGTTTCTCTATATAGATGCTGCCCTTAAGGACATCAGCCTGGGGCCACGTGTCTCAACCTCCGATCCCCACATCTGCCCATTCACGTGACTCATGTGCAAATCTTCAGTAGGGTCTATTGACAAGGACTAGAGCTTAAGTCTGTGAGGGAATCCGATTGTCCCTGCTCAATTAGGATGGTGTTTCCCAACGTGGATGGAGCTCAAGATACTAAAAGGAGTTATGTAAATAAAGGATTCCATGGACAATAAATTCAGGACATACTGTTCCAACATAGTTAAGCAGCTTTGTTCCAGCTTTGCAGGACTTTTAGGACATTTAATATGCTAATGTGTGTTATAAACCTCCAAAGAGGGATATATACATATCCTTTTTTTCAGGAGCATCTTATACCCTACTGTTTGGAAGTACAAGGCACAGGAAATGTCATCCATAGCCACTGAATGGCAGAAGGAAGGACACCTCAGTGTTCAGTGTGGGTCAGGCTGGTGTCTGCCTTTCTTTCCAGGCTCCAGGCTTCTGGAAGAGACAGTCTCAAGCTTCCACTTCCCAACACTGGAGCCCAACAAGAAGGAACAGCAGAGGGTCTCTGCTGTGCCTGGGTCACCAGTGCAGCTTCGTCGCTCCAGCCCCTCATGTTTATCAGGAACTCCTGGGGTTGGCTGAGAGTCATCTGAGGCTAAGCTAGCCCAGAAGGACATGTTGGCATGGGCATTGTTTAATCGACTTAAAAGAATAAAGAGCTTTTTAGCACTTTGTCTAATTACTAAACAAGTACATGCTTTTATTTAAAAAAGAAAATTCAAACAATACCCAAGGGTATACAATAAAACCGGGAAGTTCTCTTTTTCCTCTTCATAGCCCCTGACCTGCAGCTTTCTTACTGAGTTTTGTGTGCCTGGTTTGGTGGGGGAGAATGCTGGTCTGGAGTGAGAATGAGTGGGACCAAATTGCAGCTTTGCCACATGCTAGCTGTGTATCTTTGAACACAAGCTTCAGTTTGCTCACCTGGAAAATGGAGGGACCCTGGTAAGGGTCTGGGGGAGTGTGTAATGAGATGAAACAGAAAGCACTCAATGAAGCCCCGCACTTAACCTGATTCAGGTAAATTTGATTCAAGGTTTTACTTCCAGACACTTTTTTTAAATAGTTCAAGTGCTAATTACAAAAAGGGGTCAAACTCTTCATCTGTTCATCTGATTTTTTTTGATGTCCTTAAGGGCAGCATCTATATAGAGAAACCATTATTGAGAGGTTCCTTTATTTTTCAAATTAATATTCAAATTATCAAAGTTAAAAAATGCAAAAACATTAATTTACTCTCTGATCCTATAGATTAGGTTATTTTTGATGCTGAGAATGAACACCTTTCCCAGGACCCTGGCAGGGTGATCACTGCCTTAAACAATGTCATGCTTTTAAGTTCGACATATAAAGGTTTTTTATTTCATTGATAAGTCCAGCTAAGATTGCCAGGTAAAATACATGCTGCCTAATTAAATTTGAATTATCTAAAATTCAAATTGACCTAGTGTTCTGTATTTTT
>SJYQ01000711.1:0-19250 GCA_006410935.1 Redunca redunca | reverse complement strand
CCTAGACTGTGCTGTGGACTCCAAGCAGAGCCAGGCCTGTTTGTCTCCTAATTCTCTGTAAGCCAGGAAGGGCCTTCGTCACTTCGTAGCTGAGTCATTGCGAGCAGTTTGCCAACCCAAGACTTGGCAGGCTAGATTTAGAACAGAGCCAGTCTTCCCAAATTGGAAGCCCAGCGGAATCCACTGTCTGCACTCCTGGGGCCCCCATAGCCAGATCTGCCTTAGAATATTAATTTCCAGGAATTTCTGCGGGCTCTAAGTTGGCCCCTAAAGGCCTCCTCTGGTTTCTCCCAATGGAATCTAAGAATATGCCACAGCTTAGACATATCCCCAGATCTTCTAGAGGGAAGATGAAGTAGACTCTGCCCAGGGTGGAGTTATCAGCAGGTTTGGCACACGCATGTGAGCGCCAGGTCCTCCTGATAAGGGTGCGGCAGAGGATCAGTGGGACTTTGTGACTGTCTTCAGCCACCAGAACGGACACAACAGCTATGTGGAACCGCAGTTGCAGGACTTGTGAGAAAAATGCCTGGGGGATTTCAGAGCAGCAGAGAAATGTCCAACAAAAATCTTCGTAGGTCAGCCTACTGAAGGAACGCATTTGAGTCAGTTCTAATGAGGTGGATGAACCCAGAACCTATTAGACAGAGTGAAGTGAGTCAGAAAGAGACAGATAAATACCGAATTCTAACACATATATACAGAATCTAGAAAATTTACTTACAGGGCAACAATGGAGAAACAGACATAGAGAATAGATTTACGGACATGGGGAGAGGGGAGGAGAGGGTGAGATGTATGGAAAGAGAAAAAAGGAAATTTACGTTACCATATGTAAAATAGATAGCCAACGGGAATTTGCTGTATGGCTCAGAAAACTCAAACAGGGGCTCTGTATCAACCTAGAGGGGTGGAAGACAGGAGGGAGCTTCAAAAGGGAGGGGATATACGCCCACCTATGGCTGATTAATGTTGAGGTTTGACAGAAAACAGCAAAATTCTGTAAAGCAATTATTCTTCAATTTAAAAAATAAATATAATAAAAAAAAAAATCTTAGTAGGAATCCTGCAGATGATAAATGCTCAGGAGTAACCTGGTGAAGTTGATTCTACCAGGAAGTATGAGGTGCAGTCCAGCCACGGGCCAGAACAACCTTCGGGGCTGACTGTGGCCTGAATCTTCTATGGTCTCAGTGATGTCCTGTACCTGAAGACAGGTACAGGACAAAGCAGGTGGACTTGGGGTGAGTAGGGTCTCAATTCAAATCCCAGCTCTGCACTTAGAAACTATAAAAATGGAGTAACAACAGGTACTCCTCTTATCAGGACAAGGATAAAGGCAGATGTCACATTCCCCGTCAGGGGTGGCCCTTCTTAGGAGACTCGGAGGTTATAATGAACAGAAGCCTTCCACATGATGCCACTGGGCATGTGGAAGCCGACTGGAGGGAGGGGAACCTAGGCAGACAGAAATGTTTGTTCTTTAAGATGCAATGTAGAATCTTTTTGTTTTCCAGAAATTCAAGAAGAAACGTAACATACAACTATGTGATTAGCGCTCGCCTTGGAAGAAACACGTATAAAGAACAGTATGCCTTTCTCTATAAGTAAGTATAAATTATGCTTCCTGGAACATGGTTTACTTATCAATGTGACCATGAATCAAATAAAAATCCTTTCCTCAAAACCAAATTTAGATGTCAAACCAGCTCTTGATATTAATCAAATTACTGAGCTGTTAAAAGTGGGGCTGATGGAAAGGATAATATTAACTCTTCAAAACTAATTTGCTGGATGACTTGGTGACCTGGTCAAGAAAGTCAAGAGTTCTTTATCCCTCATGGTCAAGTCCTGGCAGGGGATGGAAACTTGAATTGCCCAGCATGGCTGCTCTGGGACATAACATTCTCATTTTCTTCCTACTAATAATTTCTGCTGAGTCTGACCTTTAAGTTTTGAGCTCCCCAGATATTCAGTTCCCCAAGGGCTCTGGCCCTTGAGGAGACTGACTGAGCCTTGTCCTCAGGTAAAAGATCCCTTCCGGCACTCAACTCTGCAGGGGAGGCCCATAAAGCTGTGGGAACATTCGTCTCTGCTTCTTCAAAGAAGTAAGAAGAAAGCCAACTCATCTAGGAGGACTGTCTTTTTTTCTTTTTTCTTCCAGAGAAAAGCTAGTGTCTGTAAAACAGAGCTACCTCTACCATGACTATCAGGCTGGAGACGCAGATGTGTTTTCCAGGGAACCCTTTGTGGTCTGGTTCCAGTCACCCTACACCGGTGAGACCCGCAGGCCCCTCTCACCCCTCACTTCCCCAGCGAGCCCATGAATGGGCAGCAGCCGTGAGTTGTGAGCTGTGATCCCAGGGTTTATGCAGCATCTTTAGGGAGGCATTTCGCTTGAGGTGACCTTTAGGGGCTCCTAACACTTGAATGCGGAGGACACAGTATAGTTTGATGACACCAGGCTGGCTGCTTGGAATGCCACAGCTCAAGACTTCCTTGTCCTAGAAGCCACTTTCTGGAATCAATAATAACCTCTTAGCTGGTAAGAGTAACCTTTGGAGCGTTTAGGTTGATGGCAATTATTTAGAAAAATCCCCCAGTACTACATGGGTACTGGACAGGACAGAAAAGGTCCCTGTCCTTGTGCAGCAGGGGAGACAGATAATAACTAAATAGTCAGAGCTGTACGTATGAACACCTATATCTATATCACACAAATATTAACATCTTGAACTATGGAGTTAACTATTTCTGCACAGGGTTAATAGCTCAGAAGAGAGTATTTCAGGAAAACAAACATGGAAGAACAGCAGAAGATTTTCAGTAGGAAACAAACAAACAAAAAACTGAGAAGGAGGTGGGGGCTATTGGTGAGGGCTTCTGGTGAGGAACCAGAAATGCCTTTCAGAGAGGACATTCAATAATAGTTTTTGTCACGCACATGATTCACGTTCAGCTGACCTGGCAGTGTTAGGAGAGGCCCTTCCCACCAACCGATTCTTTCTTCTTTGAGAGAGTACTCAGCCTTCATGAACTGCTGAACAGACCTGCTTGTCTGGAGCTTCCACCCTTCCCTTCCACCCTCCCCCCGCAACACCCACCCCCACTGGGATGGCACCACAGCTCTGCCATGTTTGGAGTTTTCTCTCCATCTGAACAAGGAAATGTCTTTATGTCCCCTCTGTTTGCGATTAAAGAGGAAGGAGTTTGCCATTTATCTATCTCTTCTTCCTTCATTTATTCTCTCAATCATTCATTCATGAGTTCAATCAACAAACATTTCTGAGCACCTCCAATGTGCCAGGCATGGTGCTAGGTTCTGGAGCCAAGAGGGTGAACAAGAAGATAAGCCTGCCCTCAGAGAGCTTAGGTTCCAGTGGGCCAAACTAAGAAGCCAAGCAGGTAATTTCAGAGCAGGAAGGCAGGAAGCAGGGTTTACTGAATAGCAGGGTAAGGGGCCACCTTAGACTGGGCAACTGGGGGACGCCTCCCCGGAGATGACAATGGCTCTGACCAGAAGCAGCCAGTCACAGATTGTTGGTGGAAAGGCATTCTGGTGCAGGGCACAGTGAGCACCCAAGCTCAGAAGCAGGAAAGGAGTTGGGATGTTCATGGGCCCAAAAAGAGGCTGGGGAGTGGGAAGGAGGAGGGAGGACCAGAGTAAGAGAGAGGCTACTGAAGCAGGGCAGGTCTTGGAGTCAGGCTGCTGGTCTGATGGACTTCCCCCTGTGGGACTTGAGCAGTGATTGCCTAATAGACCCCAGCTCCTGAGAAGAGAGGGCACTCAGGTGCAGACCAAGGGAGAGCCTGAGGAGGAGGCATTCAGAAAGACACCTGCTGTTAGCAGGTGGGCAAGACACCCACCTCCTCTCACTCAGGCTCTCTCAGCCCCTCCTGCTGGGGAGGACCACAAAGGGCCACTCTGCTTTTTAAATAAAATTGTTCAGGCTTCCCCCCCCCTTCCAATTACAAAAGGGGTATAAACTGAAAACTCTTCAATTTTTATTTAGAAAAAGTTTTTTTTTCTTTAGTATAAAGTCAAACAGGCTTAATGTTTTTTTAAAAATAGAAAATACAAGGCATTTTTTTAAAAATGAGAAAATAAAACACCCACAATGCCAGTGAGGAACACTGTCTACCAGCTTTCTCTTAGTCAGGAAGGGCAACTGGGAGAAAAGAGGCTTTGGTGTGCTGAAAATGGCAGCCTAATGACCGTAAGGTTATTTACATCTCGACCACTGGAACTTCTGGAAATGGGGGGCCCTAGATGACACAGTCCGTGCCTTTTGGGGGGACAGCCTGTTTCCCTGAAGCAGTGTTCATGGAATCTTGACAGAGGAAATGTGTGACTTCTGCCTCCTTCCTGTTCCTCAGCTGTCAAGGACTTCGTGATTGTCCCCCTGCACACCACCCCTGAGACATCCGTTAGAGAGATTGATGAGCTGGCTGATGTCTACACAGATGTGAAACGTCACTGGAATGCAGAGGTGATGACCCTCTATGTCTGCTGAATTCCCATCTAACAGGGGCAGAATCTGGTTCCTGAGAGAGGATGAGCAATTCTGAGGGAGGGTGAGGAGGCAGGGTCTGTGCAGACGACCACCACTTGAGAGCTTCATTTTAGGCCTTTTCTCAGCCCAAAATATCTTTCTGCTAAATGTGCCTGGGTACGCTCCCTGTGGGTCTTGGGAAATTCATACCCTGCTTCACTAATAATGGCTGCCAACATTCACTGAGCAAATGAATAGCTGGTGCCAGGCATTATGCTAAGGCTGGACATGGATAAGTTTACTTAATCCTCCCAATAGCCAGATGAGGTAATGACTTTGATCATTCCAACTTCACAACTGAGAACAGTGAGACAAAGAGATGTCAGAAATCTTTCAGTTACAAGTGACAGAATCCCAAAATGGCTCATGAAAAGAAAAAGCAATTCACTGGTTCAAGGCAGAGTTGGACAAGGCAATCGGGGCTTGTCTTGTCTCTCTCCACTCTCCATCTCTTAGCCTCCCATTCCCCTGATGGGCTCCATTTTCAGGCTGTCTCCACCCATACGATGGCAAGATAGTCACCAGCAGTTTGTAAAGCAACTGACAAATTTTCTGTCCCACAATGGAACAAATACACTGGGATGGAGTCTCATTGACTAAGTCTGGATCACACGTTCATCCCTGAACCAATCACTGATCAGGTGGTTGAGATGCTCTGATTGGTTAAGTCTGTGTCAGTTCCACCCCAACCGCATGGACCAAGGTAGAGGAGGAAGATGGTTTCTCAAAGAAACTGGGGGTGCTTTCACAGAAGGGGAATAACAATATGGCCACCACCCCTCTTGGCCTCAATTATTTCCTCATCTGGAAAACAGCGGTGGCACCCCACCCTCCACCCCCAGACGCTGTGAGGTGTATGAAAGTGTGAGGCACATATGGAAACGATCCAGAGGGCTCTTCCTCATTCTTCTTTCTCCTTTTAAGATGTGACTCCAATGACACAATCCCTCCACCTCAGTTCTGCTGCTCAAAGTGTAAAATCAGTCCAGTAAAGTGTGGACAGAGCTGGGGTGGTGCACGCAGGGGTGTATTTCACTGCTGATTTGTAAAAGGCAGGGTACGAGAAACACTCACACATTTCTAAATTATAAATTCCATTCACTCATTTGACAAGAATTTACTGAGCATCTGTTAAATGCCAGGTACGGGGGAGGCCTCAGTGGTACAAAAGTGACCTAGAGGGGAAACTCTTGTGCTGAGTGAGGGAGGGGCTTTCAGGGAGGCTGATTTGGATTCAGTCCTTAACTTCACCACTTGAACTTCCAAGTTGAGTAGCCTACAGCAGGTCACTATATCCTCTACTCTTTCCACAGGCGACAAAGGTCCCTTCTACCTCTTAGTGCTTATTGTGAGATTTAAAATAAACTTTATAAAACACTTAATGTTTGACCTGGCACACAGGAAGTGCTCAGGAAATCATGCCTTCATAAATAGAAGCTGCCTGACAGCCTGACACTCCAGTTAAGGATGACATCCTGTCCTCAACTGCACCCACCAGTCTCAGGGAAAACCATGATACCCCAAGGTCAAAGAAAAATGTTTTTGAAGAAAACTCTGAGGTCAGCAACAGCACCAAACAATAGCACTAACAAGGAAATCTGTTTCCTCTCATAAGAATACTAAAATTCTGTTTCAAAAGCCCTACAGGAGAAATCACTTCCAAGAAAGAAGACTCTGATGGTGGCATTAGGGCAGAGGGGGACAACTCATTCTATCAGCCCCTCCCTCTTCTCACTTCCTCAACGGGCAAAATTCCCACAAAGAGTTAAGTTCCCAGCTTCAAAACGAGAGAGCAAAGAGCAGTGCCAAAGACACCACCTGAGTTCACTTTTCCTTTCTTAGAAACAAAAGGCATGGATTCCTTCAGATGTTTATACCCACAGAGAGAAAAGATGTGAGGGAATAACTGGGCTGTGTTCTTTCATCTTTAATCTGTACTCCAAATTGGAGTGACTCGGTGATTAAGAACAGGAGGGAGAAGCTACTACAAATATCCTTCTTCCCACTAAGAACATCCTTCCTTGTATACTCACCCATCCAATACTCATCAGAACTGTGGCTCCGTTTTAAACTGTGGCCTCTTCTTTTAAAAAGCAAAAAGAAATTAAGACCCTATATTAGTCTCCTTGGGCTGCCATTAACAAAGTCCCAAAGACTGAGTGGCTTAAACAGCAAAAATTTCTGTCCTCACAGTTCTGGAGGCTGGATGTTCAAGACCAGAGTGGCAGCAGGGTTTGGCTTTCTCCTTGGTCTTCCCTCTGTGTCTACGTCTTAATCTTTTTTCTTAGGACACAAGTCGTATCAGAGTAGGCCCACCCTATATGTAACCTCATTTTATCTGTATTAACTCTTTAAAGGTCATTTGCAAATACAGTCTGAGATACTGGGGGTTAGAACATATGAGTCTGAGGGGGCACATTTAGCTGATAACTGAACTCATCATTTGCTGGGTGTGCAAGGTGTAGTCCCTACTACCAGTTCTGCATGAAAGTGTTAGACAACAATGCCTATCTCTAGGAGACAGTTACAAATCCTGTCTTTCAGAATTTCATTTTCATGGGTGACTTCAATGCCGGCTGCAGCTACGTCCCCAAGAAGGCCTGGAAGGACATCCGCCTGAGGACGGACCCCAAGTTTCTTTGGCTGATCGGGGACCAAGAGGACACCACGGTCAAGAAGAGCACAAACTGTGCCTATGACAGGTAGGAGGCGTCTGCCAGACCACCATGAGCCCAGACAGTGCTTGGTGCGCGTTGGGAAAGGCGGCTCCTCCTGGGCAGATGAAGCTCCTGCTTGGAGAGCCGAGCTGCTCTGACTTTAGGCCCCTCCACTGGGTACTTTGTGAAGCGTGCAAACTGAATGTCCATATATGGTGGCCTTAAACACATAGCTTAGCAGTGGCAAGAGCGGGCTTTGCTGTTGGACGGGCCTGGATTCAAATTCTGTCTCTAACACTTAGTAAGTCAGGGACCAAGAGAGCTAACCTCTTTGTGTCTTTGTTCCCTTACTGGTAAAACAGAGATTATATTAAACATAGGTTTAAACAAAGTAAAATGTATAAATCTTATAACTCTTCTAACACAGTATCTGGAATATGGTTAAGTGCTCCATATCGTCACTGGCTGTTAAGTATTACATCACAAAGTCATACTGCAATTTATTCACTCAATTCTCTGTCACTGGGCATATTAGGTCATTACCAAGGGTTTGCTATTACAAGCAAAGCTGTAATGAACCCCCTATATATACACACACACATATATATATATGCATTTTGTATTTATGATTTCCTCAGGATAAAAGTCTAAAAACGAGAGTAGTTACTGCGAGACAATTTATACTTCTAATGCTTTACCATACACTGGGGGTGGGGGAGGGGTGGATGGGCTGCACTGTGCTGCTTGCAGGATCTAAATTCCCTGACCAGGGATTGAACCTGGGCCACGGCAGTAACAGCGCTGAGTCCTAAGCACTGGTCTGCCAGGGAATGCCTGTGCTGTCCTGTGCTTAGTTGGTTAGTTGTGTTTGACTCTGCAACTCCATGGACTGTAGCTCGCCAGGTTCCTTTGTCCATGGGATTCTCCAGGCAAGAACACTGGAGTGGGTTGCCATCCCCTCCTCCAAGGGGATCTTCCTGACCCAGGGATTGAACCCAGGTCTCCCGTATTGCAGGTGGATCTGCAATCCTTTACCATTCTAAATGCAAATATATACATCTAAGTAATAGCATTCTCTAGTATTTATAAACTGTCCTTGGAGATTTTCAATCAGCTTTCAACTTTGCTCCTTAAGTTAGAAAGTGAGGAAGGACTTGAAGTGTGGGAACATTCATGACTGGCCCATCCACAGCAGAAACGGTGGGTGGGGAAGTCCTGAGGAGCCCTGGTCCTCAGAGTGGTTGCTAATTCCCCGAGCTCAGCAAGCCACCAAGGAAGCATGATATGGCCCAGAGAACAGTTCTCACTTCTCTAGTTTTAAGTTCTGACTTTCATTTTCATCCCATGACCTCCTTTGTACCTCTAAGAGCTTTGAGGGCTAGTGTGCCTTCTGCAGACTTCATCATTCCAGCTTCCCTAAATGGAAACAGCCCTGGCCCTGGGAAAAGCAGAACCAAGGTGGGGAGTTACAGGAGAGTGAGTGGCCTGGGTACTGCCCCCTCCATCCTATTATGAGAGGCCACCTCAAAGCTGGTTGAAAGAATCGCTTGCTCCCTCGCCCACTTGCATATGCCAGCTGTGTGGCCTTGGCAGGTTAAGTCCCTTCTGTGGTCCCATTTATCTTCCCTGGCAGAGGAAAGGGAGGTGACTGAAAGCAATGCCTCAGAAGAACAGTGCATCCCAGGATAGATTAGATGGGGTGGAGGAGCAGGTCAAAAAAGATGTTTACTAAAGGACTCCCAAATGTTTTTTAAAAAATTGTATTTTTTAAACATTTTCATTTATTTATTTATTTGGCTGCCCTGGTTCTTAGCTGCAATACACAGGATCTTCAGTCTTCACTGTAGCATGTGGGACTTTTTTTTTTTCCTGTGGCTTAGTTGCGGCCCGTGGGATCTAGTTCTCTGACCAGGGATCGAACCCAGGCCCCTGAATTGGGATCATGAAGTCTTAGCCAGTGCACCACAAGGGAAGTCCCAAAAGGACCTCCAGTTTTACGCACTTGTATGCCAAAGGATGACAGGATTACATGATTTTTTAAACATTACTTTCTTGTTTCAGTGCTCTGAATTTTCTGTTTTCCGTCACAGTATATATCTCTTATGGTTTGTAAAGAGGCATAAAGGGAGAAGATGAAATGGCCTCAGTGGCAGTCTCGGTTCTGTGTGCTGCGTGCTGGTGGACGCCAAGATGCTCAGAGCCGGCTGGGCACCAGAGGAGCCTCAGGAAACTTAGTGCGATCCCCTGACTCGCCCACACAAAAAACTAACACAAGTCCAAAATAGGGGAGCCCTAACTATGCTGTTCTTCACACTCTGGGTCTGAAAGGACGGCTTCAAGAAATCTCCACCTGAATGCCAAGAGTTTACTTATGGAGACGAGGTCAAAATTAGCCAGGTGGTGTTGGTAGCCAACAAAGGAAACCAGGTCAGCTGGCTGGAATCGGGGAAGGCTCAGTGGACAGCCATGGGCAGGCAGTCCGACCCAGACTGTCACTCTTCAGCCAGTTTTCAGGGCCATGAAGACCCTAACCACGTCCCCACATTTTAGGTATATTGGACTCCATTTAACCACCACTAATGGCAATCCACTCCAGTACTACTGCCTGGAAAATCCCATGGACAGAGGAGCCTGTAGGCTACAGTACGTGGGGTCGCAAAGAGTTGGACACGACTGAGTGACTTCACTTTCCTTTCCTTTTCCTTTCCTATTCTGTCAGCACTGCATAGCGACAGTACTATAGGTTTTTTTCTTTTCTCTGTATTAGTCTTTAAATCTATTCCATTATTACTGAAATAAAATTAATTTCAAGAGAAAATTTCACAAAACTAAAGGCAAGGAAACAGCATTACTTGTCATCAATCAAAAAATAATTGTAAAAGTAAGCCCAATGAAAACCAAAAAATGTTAAATTATGCCTTCATTCTCTTGTCAGCAGAATACTCTGTCAGATGAAATAGGAGTGTAGGGAAATATTAAAGATAAGCCAGGACCTTTCGGAGGCCTGGCGTGCTGCGACTCATGGGGTCACAAAGAGTCAGACACGACCGAGTGACTGAACTGAACTGAACTGAGTACCTTTTTCTATAATTGAATCAGGAAAAGTGAAAATAACTGCAAAGGAAACACCTTTCAGGACTCCAGCCATTGCTATGTGCCGAGGTGTCTACATCTCACCCACTGCCAGGGCTCCCTGCTTGGACAGGGGACACTGTCCTGGTGCCCTCAGGCCACAGCAGGGATGACCCTGTTTTTCAACCACAGGTGCTGTGGCAAGGGTCTTTGTCAGGGAGGGGGAAATGCCCCCTTGAACCCCACTTGAGTTCTTGTGGCCGGACTGACAATAAAGTTGGCTGCTACTGCTGCTAAGTCACTTCAGTTGTGTCTGACTCTGTGCGACCCCATAGACGGAAGCCCACCAGAATCCCCCGTCCCTGGGATTCTCCAGGCAAGAACACTGGAGTGGGTTGCCATTTCCTTCTCCAGTGCATGAAAGTGAAAAGTGAAAGGGAAGTCGCTCAGTCATGTCCGACTCTTCGAGACCCCATGGACTGCAGCCTTCCAGGCTCCTCCGTCCATGGAATTTTCCAGGCAAGAGTACTGGAGTGGGGTGCCATCTCCTTCTCCGACCAAGCGATAATAAAGTTGGCACAATACTGATTAATAGGAGAAAAAGAAACAAATCATTTAATTTGTACACAGAGAGGTCTTATAGAAGTGAGACCTAAGAAGTGGTCAAGTTGCAGAAATATCTCTTTTGACCCACCTCCTAGAGTAATGAAAATAAAAACAAGAATAAGCAAATGGAATCTAATTAAACTTAAAAGCTTTTGCACAGCAAAGGAAACCATAAACAAAACAAAGGAAACAAAACCTAAAACAAAACAAAACGAGACATCCTTCAGAATGGGAGAAAATATTTACAAACAAAGTGACTGACAAGGGATTAATCTGCAAAATATACAAACAGCTCATGTAGCTCTATGTAAAAATGACAAATCAAAAAATGGGCAGAAAATCTAAATAGACATTTATCCAAAGAAGACATACAGATGGCCAAAAAGCATATGAAAAGATGCTCAACATCACTAATTATCAGAGAAATGCAAGCCAAAACTACAATGACGTATCACTTCACAAGGGTCAGAATGGCCATCATCAAAAAGTCTACAAATAATAAATGTTGGAGAGCATATTGAGAAAAGGGAACTCTCCTCTGCTGTTGGTGGGAATGTAAATTGGTACAACCACTATGGAGAACAGTATGGATGCTCCCTAAAAAACTACAGATAGAACTACCATCTGATCCAGCAATTCCATTCCTGGGCATATATCCAGAGAAAACCATAATCCTAAAGGATACATGCACTCCAGTGTTCACTGCAGCATTGTTCACAAAAGCCGAGTCAAGGAAGCAACCTCAGTGTCCATCGTCAGAGGAACACATGAAGAAGATGTGGCATGTATGTACACAATGGAATAGTACTCAGCCGTACGCAGTGAAATAATGCCGTTCTCGGCAACATGGGCGGACCTAGAGATGATCATATTAAGCGAAGCAAACCAGACGAAGACAAACACCATATGATATCACTCATGTGGAATCTAATTAAAAAAATAAAGATACAAATGAACTTATTCACAAAACAGAAACAGACTTACAGATCTCTAAAACAAACTTATTGTTACCAAAGGGGAAATGTGGGAGACAGGGATAAATCAAGTGCTTGGAACAAACACACACACTACTATAAGATAGATAACAAGTGAGGACAGGACAGGACGTATAGTACAGGGAACTCTACTCAATATTCTGTGATAACCTATATGAGCCAAGACTCTAAAAAGGAATGAATATATGTATAACTGAATCACTTTGCTGTATACCTGAAATTAACACAACACTGGAAATCAAATGCACTCCAATAAAACTAGATTTTTTTTACAGTGATCAAAACAGAAGGCTTTTCTATAATTTTTAGACAAAGAACAAATTTGCAAGGAATTGAGAGGACAAAAAACTCAGGCTTGGGTGCTCAGTTAGTGAAGAATTTAAACAGCGTTGGCTTGGGGGTAGTCAGTCAGAAAAGTAACAAAGTTTGTTTATACAGAAGTGTTGGCCTGAATCCCCTATTTCTGGAGATAAGGGCGCCTGTGCTTCCTTCTACCTCCAGATGCAGGGAGTGTACCTTTCACAGGGGAGATTTATTTCCTGCTGTCAAGGAGACAGAAAGGAGTGTTCCTCTTGCATTAGCTGTTTCTTAAGTAATTTTAATTCAAAATAATCATATGCCATTGTGGCCTATTTTGGGGGTGGCCTATTCTGAGCTTCAGCACAAGCTAAAACCAGGGCTGGACTTTTGAACTCCATGTGAAAGGGCCAAGCAGTTCAGTCATTCCAGAGGTCAAGCAAGAAGCCTGGTTTGATCTCAGAAAACAACAGGGTGGACTAACGGGATTCTTTTCCCTCTCCTTCTCCAGGATCGTGCTTCGAGGACAAGAGATTGTCAACTCTGTGGTTCCTCAATCAAGCCACATCTTTGATTTCCAGAAAGCTTACAGGTTGTCTGAAAAGAAGGTACAGCTGTCCTCTCATCTTTCTGTGCCACTGTCCTGGGAAGATGGGTTGGTGTCACCCAGTGATGGTTTAGGTCACCAATGGAGACCTGACCCTGGGCCACTGGACCTTGAGTCTCAAAGCCTGTGATGCCATGACTTGAAGACCTGCCTCAATTTCTGATTGAACTGGCCCAGGGATGATGCTCCCAGTGTGTGTTCCTTTGGGTGACTTGGGCCATTTCATTCTCAGCCTCCCTCAGCTTGAATTCATTTGTCACTAAAATCAAGGTGTCTCCTAATTCCCAAATCTATCTCCCTTTCCTCTACAGGCCCTGGATGTCAGTGACCACTTTCCAGTTGAATTTAAACTTCAGTCTTCGAGGGCTTTCACCAACAGCAAAAAATCTGTCTCTTCAAAGAAGAAAAAAATGGCCAGTCGTGCCTAGATACAAGGGTGCCATTTTTATTGACTATTTCTTGCCTCTAAATAAAACAGCTCCAACAGATATGAACTGTTCCCTGTGCTCAGGAAACAAGACTGCCCCAAATGCTTCCATTTTTCAACTTGAACCTACTTCATCTTAAGCCAAACTGGGAAGAGTGTCTTTTATTCTCCCTTTTGAGCCCAAACCTCCCCGAATGTCTAGAAAGGAAACTGGGGGCTTCATATTCTGACCCCAGCAGGTGTCATTGCTCAAACAGCTGAGAAGCCACACGAAGAGGAACATCAGCTTTCTGTCTTGACCATCCTGTTCCACAGGAAATAACCCCAAAGGCCAAAACGCCAAAGCCCCAACAGTACCCCATGATTTGGGCAATGACCTGCTTTAGGACGTGCCCTCCTGTGTGAGGTCAAGCCACCATCACATCTTGCAGGGATGCAGGATGAGGCCATTCCCACTGGTCTCCCTGCCTCCAAACAGTCCTCCAACTCAGCGAGCCCAGTGATCACCAGTGTCATCCTTTGCAATTCCAATCTGACCACAGCCCAGCCCCATCCCCACCCCATTTTAAATCCTTCAGAAGCTCCTGACACCGCGTGGAGAGCGCCCAAGGTATCTGGATGCCCAGGAAGGTCTCTATCTCCTGGTTTCTTGTGTCAGCCTTACCTTTGCCCACCATGGACTGTAGCCCAGCAGGACTGCCCCTTCCCTGCATGCCCCAAGCTCTCCCTCCTTCTGGGCTCAGCAACCGCCATACGCCATACTCCTACTCTAACGTACACCCCATCGTATGTTCACCAGGGCCACTATCTGGGCTCTGTGGGGGCCTGGCGGGACAAAGGCCCAGCAGGTGGCAGGCGCTGGAGGACCCTGTTATCTTTCTGCAGCTGGAGACTTGCAGAGGCATGCAGCAGCAAGGCACCATTTTACCCATATCCATGGTGACCATTTTGGTTTGTTTTGCTTTGTCTTCCCTTGTATTGCTTCTTTGAGTAGTACATGAGCAAGACTAAATCTGTAAGCAGTACCAAGAAAGAAGCAATGACAAGGGACACTGCCCAGCCCTCCATCTCTGGTTTCCTGTCTCAGAAGGGGCCCCTCTTACCAGCTGACGCATTCCACCTGAGAGACTCTGCACAAATAAGCACCATGTGTAATCTTGAGAAATAGAGCCTGGCATACTATATGCATAGTCCCACTTTGTGCCGATTTATCTAATTATATTGAGGGCGATGTGACTTTTGATATAAGAATGAGAGACCGTAAGCCTGATATTTGAAATTTGGTTACATCTGGCTGAGAGAATAAAATCAAAAGTGCCCTGCTTTAACCATGCCCTGATTTCTCCAAACATCCAACGAACCTCAGAGGCCTTGCTGCAACCGGCGGTGGCAAGGCTACAAGGCTTCCGTGACCCCTTATGAGCAGTGCTCACAGTCCCAGGAAAACTTCCAGTTTCCAAGGTGCAAAATGGTCAAGCAAGCAATTCACAAATGAGCTCACTGCTGAGGAAAGGGTCATCCCTTTGTCCCAAAGGCCAGCAATGTGGCTGGGAAGACTCTGTGCCAGAAGGGGAAGGCAGGGGAAGTGAGCCAGACACTACCTGAGTCTGTCCATGTCTCTGGCCTGGTCTTGCCACCCTGCAGCCTCTTTGGCTATAAAACATCTCTCTGTCCGTGCACTGGAGCCACTCACTGGGGCTATGGACAAATGCCAGCTCCCATTCTGGGCAAACTATGCCAAGCAAGAGGGGACCAAGTGCAGATTCTTCTCACTGACTGCACCTTAATAAGCCCCAGACATCCTCCCATTGTTCTGGCTCATTTTGCCTGGCTGGGACAAAGAGTTCCTGTGACTTTGGGGGGAGTGGGGTGTACCCTGGTCCTATGTATTCAGCTTTGGCTTTGTCCAGAGGGTTTGAAATCTTAGGGAACCAGTTACCATGCCGATTCCCCAGGGTCCAGCACCCTCAGAGTCTGTCTCAGTAGGTCTGGGGTGGCCCTAGAACCTGCATTTTTAATAAGCTCCTAGGTGATATGAGGGCTTCCCCGGTGGCTCAGCTGGTAAAGAATCTGCCTGCAATGCAGGAGACCTGGGTTTGACCCCTTGGTTGGGAAGATCCCCTGGAGAAGGGGACAGCTACCCACTCTAGTATTCTAGCCTGGAGAATTCCATGGACTGTATAGTCCCTGGGGTCACAAAGAGTCGGACATGACTGAGTGACTTTCACTCTCTGAATGGCCTAAGTGATATGAGGACCAGATTCTTCTTTCATTATTTATTGGGGACCAAATTTTTCACCCACACTCCTATACCCTCCTAGATGAGAAGAGTTGTAGCATGGTGTACACCATCACCTACTAACTGGGGGACCTTGAGCAGCTCACCAGCCTTCAGTCTCCTTATGTATCAAGTGGAGTTAAAAAAGAATCAACCTCCTGGAGGAAGTTTAAATAAGATAATGCGCTTAAAACACTATGTGACAGACCACCTCAAAAGCCCTCAACAAAAGGAGGGGTTATTTTTATTAATAAGACTTGTTTTGTTAAAGGGTAAGCCAGTCAAGCCTTTGGGTATATGTTCCCAGTTATTTAAGCTTTCAGTAATTTAGAATGAATTTCCGCCATACAAGGAATCAGGCCAAGTTTCCAATTCTTTTTCATTCACCACAGCAAGTATTTTGGCATATTTGAGTCTTCAGAAATGGAGATGTCCCTACTTCCAGTCTTTGCTGTCTTTTCGTCCTCATCAACACTCCTTTCTTACCTCAAACAAACATGCTCTCCAGTGCCCTTCATCCTCTCCCTGTGGGTTGGAGGGGCAGGGAGGGGGATGCAGAAGGGAGCTTCTCCAGTTCAGCCACCCTAGCTCACATCTTTGCCTCAGGTTGCACAAGGCAAGTGTAAAGGGCAGATGCAAAATCAGGGGGAAAAAGGACAAACTGGAGATCACATCTCTCTTTCTTCCCAGAAAAAGTACAAGGGCAGGGGGAGTATGTGGGTGAGAGAGCTCACACTCGTATCAGTTACCAAGTCTTCACCATGGCCCAGAAAGCTCTCACAAAATAGTTCTTGGCTTTCACTTACCTTTCCAACTCCACTTTCAACCGTGTACACTCTGTAGTCACACCACTTCGCTCCTTGTTCACGCTCTCGCCAGTCTCTGGGACTTTTCACATGCTGTTTCCTTCCTCCTGCATTGCTCTTCTTCCCCTTCACTTAATAACCTTCTCATTCCTTGAAACTCAGCTTAAACCTTGTTCATTCAGGGAGGCCTTCTCTGGCCAACTCTCACCAGTCTATTTTGGGATCTGCGATTACATCTTCCCATGGTGCCCTGTGTGTTTCCTTCCTATATCTCATCACACGTGTAATCACCTGGCCAATGTCTGTTCTCCATCCCCAAGCACTACCTCTATAAGGACAGAGCTAAGTCTTCTTAGTCGCTGCTTAATACATTGTTGGTTAAACTCAGGGGGTACTACAATACCATCCTGGAGGAAAATGCAATAGTCTTTACAGAGTTCTCCTTAAAAAAAAAATATTCTGAGCAAAATGCAGTAGACACTGGATATGAAAACTGTTATAATTTTTCTTTTAGCAACCCTCCCAGATGGAAATATCTAATTTACAAAGTTCAGTTGCTCAGTCATGTCCGACTCTTTGCGACCCCATGAACTGCAGCATGCCAGGCCTCCCTGTCCATCACCAACTCCCGGAGTCCACCCAAACCCATGTCCATCAAGTTGGTGATGCCATCCAACCATCTCATCCTCTGTCGTCCCCTTTTCCTCCTGCCCTCAATCTTTCCCAGCATCAGGGTCTTTTCCAATGAGTCAGCTCTTCACATCAGGTGGTCAAAGTATTGGAGTTTCAGCTTCAGCATCAGTCTTTCCAATGAACACCCAGGACTGATCTCCTTTAGGATGGACTAGTTGAGTCTCCTTGCAGCCCAAGGGACTCTCAAGAGTCTTCTCCAACACCACAGTTCAAAAGCATCAATTCTTCAGCGCTCAGCTTTCTTTATAGTCCAACTCTTACATCCATACATGACCACTGGAAAAACCATAGCCTTGACTAGACGGACCTTTGTTGGCAAAGTACTGTCTCTGCTTTTTAATATGTTATCTAGGTTGGTCATAACTTTCCTTCCAAGGAGTAAGCATCTTTTAATTTCATAGCTGAAATCACCATCTGCAGTGATTTTGGAACCCAGAAAAATAAAGTCAGCCACGGTTTCCACTGTTTCCCCATCTATTTGCCATGAAATGATGGGACCGGATGCCATGATTAGTTTTCTGAATGTTGAGGCTTAATCCAACTTTTTCACTCTTCTCTTTCACTTTCATCAAGAGGCTTTTGAGTTCCTCTTCACTTTCTGCCATAAGGGTGGTGTCACCTGCGTATCTAAGGTTATTGATATTTCTCCCGGCAATCTTTATTCCAGCTTGTGCTTCCTCCAGCCCAGCAGGGAATAATTTTTGCTGGTACTAACTAGGGATTAAACAAAACTAGCGGGGCCTTTCAGTGTAGTGTAGTTTCTCAAAGAACATGTGAGGGATATAAAATAGAATGGCAGGAATTCCCTGGACGTCCAGTGGTTAGGACCCAACACCTGCACTCCCCAGGGAGCAGGTTCAATCCCTGGTCCGGGAACCTCGCGGCATGGCCAAATAAAATAGGACGGCATCAGAGAAGAATTAAAGCTTAAAACCGAGCTAAAGCTAAACCTCATTGCGGTTCCTCAAACGTGCCCCCCCCCCCACCTTCCTGCCTCAGGTCTTTGTAACACCGTTCTCTCTGCCAAAAGTGCCCTCCCTTCTTTGCCCCTCTAACTTGCGAGAACAAAGTCCCTCACTCTTTAAATCTAAGACTTTCAAACACTTCCAAACTCCATGCCAACCTCCCTTCGCTGAGAGGAGCGCTCTAATCGCTCTGAGGCGCACGGACGCCAGCCCGCACGCACCACGCCGACCCACGCACGCACCACGCCGACCCACGCACGCACCACGCCAACCCACGCACGCACGTTCACAAGCATGCACCCGCCAGCGCCTTAGCAGACCTCGTGTGGGCCCACCTGGCGCACATGCTCCAGGTGGCCACGGTTTCTGCTGATTGTTTCAAGCGCAGGTTCCTACCTCATCTGAGTTCACTGATGACAGGAGAAAATATGTGTTCTGTTCAGTTCAGTCGCTCAGTCCTGTCCAACTCTTTGCAACCCCATGAATCGCAGCTCGCCAGGCCTCCCTGTCCATCACCAACTCCCGAAGTTCACCCAGACTCGCGTCCATCGAGTCCGTGATGCCATCCAGCCATCTCATCCTCTGTCGTCCCCTT
The DNA here is from genome assembly GCA_006410935.1 of Redunca redunca. NCBI lineage: Eukaryota > Metazoa > Chordata > Mammalia > Artiodactyla > Bovidae > Redunca > Redunca redunca. Next base: position 699 of record SJYQ01000711.1, on the reverse strand, counting down.
CTCCTCCTGCCCCCAGTCCCTCCCAGCATCAAAGTCTTTTCCAGTGAGTCAACTCTTTGCATGAGGTGGCCAAAGTACTGGAGTTTCAGCTTTCGCATCATTCCTTCCAAAGAAATCCCAGGGCTGATCTCCTTCAGAATGCACTGGGTGGATCTCCTTGCAGTCCAAGGGACTCTCAAGAGTCTTCTCCAACACCACAGTTCAAAAGCATCAATTCTTCGGCGCTCGGCCTTCTTCACAATCCAACTCTCACATCCATACATGACTGCTATAGCCTTGACTAGACAGACCTTAGTTGGCAAAGTAATGTCTCTGCTTTTGAATATGCTATCTAGGTTGATCATAGTTTTCCTTCCAAGGAGTAAGTGTCTTTTAATTTTATGACTGCAGTCACCATCTACAGTGATTTTGGAGCCCCCCAAAATAAAGTCTGACACTGTTTCCCCATCTATTTCCCATGAAGTGATGGGACCGGATGCCATGATCTTCGTTTTCTGAGCTTTAAGCCAACTTTTTCACTCTCCTCTTTCAGAGGCTTTTGAGTTCCTCTTCACTTTCTGCCATAAGGGTAGTGTCATCTGCATATCTGAGGTTATTGATATTTCTGCTGGCAATCTTGATTCCAGCTTGTGTGTCTTCCAGTCCAGCGTTTCTCATGATGTACTCTGCATAGAAGTTAAATAAGCAGGGTGACAATAT
>SJYQ01000710.1:626260-699796 GCA_006410935.1 Redunca redunca | reverse complement strand
CAAACAAAAGAATGAACTTGATCATATCAAAGTTAAGGATATCTATTCAACAAACAACACCATGGGCACTTTTACTGGACACACAAGAAACTGGAAGAGATTATTTTAATGTCCCAAACTAACAAGGGTCTGCTATTATTCTAGAATATAAAAGGGACTCTCCAGAGCCAACAAGAAAAATATAGAATCCCCATTGGATGAAAGAGTAAAGCATTTGAAAAGGCAATTTTTCAGAAGAGGAGTTCCCCAAAGAATTAGCAACTATATGAAGAGATACTTGACGTCATTAATAAATCAGAAAAATGTCATGTAGTAACCAGTAATGTTTAATTGGCAGGTGAACCCTGGTTAAACAGCAAGTAGGTGCCATGTTACACTTGTTAGACTGGAAAAATTAGAAATGTAGGTGATGCCAAGCGTGTGCCAGGGAGGGGGTAGTGGAGACACAATGTGCAGCTCGGGCGCAGGGGGAATGCCAACTGGTGCTGCTATTCTGGAGCACTATTCGGCAAGAGTAGTCGGGTTAAATGTATCCCGGCCCTGTGACCCAGAGACTCTGCTCATGGGCTTACACCTCAAAGAAACTCTCCTACAGGACCATAGGGGAACACATCTGAGGTGCTTACTGTGGAGAGGGGTGCAGGCAACCTGGGGAGTAGATAAGTAGGCTCCAAGATATCTTAGACCATAAGGGAGTTAGAAACAATGGATTAGATGTTGCAGGGAATGTGTGTGTGTGTGTGTGTGTGTGTGTGTGTGTGTGTGTGTGGCGTCTGACTCTTGGAAACCCCATGTACTGTAGCCAGCCAGATTCCTCTGTCCATGGAATTTTCCAGTCAAGAGCACTGAGTGGGTTGCCATTTCCTGCTCCAGGGGATCTTCCTGATCTAGGGGCTGAACCTGCATCTCTTGCGTCTCCTGCCTTGGCAGGTGGAATCTTTACCACTGAGCCACCTGGGAGGCCTATACAGGAACCCTGGGAGGATCTTAAGACATTGTATGGAATAAATGTTTAGTAAGTAAAGGGCTAGTTAGGAAGTTTGAAATCGACATGCACACACTGCTGTATTTAAAATGGATAAGCACAAGGACCTGCTGTATAGCACAGGAAACTCTGCTCAATATTCTTTTGTAGCCTGAATGGAAGGGGAGTTTGGGGAAGAATGGATACATGTATATGTATGGCTGAGTCCCTTTGCCATTCACCTGAAACCATCACAGCATTGTTAATTAGCTGAACTCCAATACAAAAGAGAAAGTTAAAAAACAAAATCAACAAAGAGATGGATGAGGCCTATAGTATAAAGACCTACAGAGGTTAAGAAACCTTGCACACAAAACAGTAACACATCTTTTGTAAGAATGTAAAGGGCTTCCCAGATGGCTCAGCGGTAACGAATCTCCCAGATGGCTCAGCGGTAATTACAGGAGATGTGGGTTCTACTCCTGGCTTTGGGAAGATCCCCTGGAGAAGGAAATGGCAATCCACTCCAGTATTCTGCCTGGGAAATCCCATGGACAGAGGAGCCTGGTGGGCTACAGTCCATGGGGTCGCAAAAGAGTCAGGCATGACTTAGTGACTAAACAACAACAAATGCAAACAAAGGGCTTTACATAAATAAATTAAAATGGTTGGGAAGGGGATCAAGACTGGGGATGAAAGGAAGCAAACAAAGAGACATACGAAGAAGTAAGCTGGCTGAACTTCAGACACCATTTTGATTTTTACCTAGACCTGCAGAAGAAAGTGACAGATGGGTGGGAGAGGATGGAGAGGCCAGTCTCCCACTTGCCAGCTTCAGCTAAATGCCTGACAGTCTGCAGTCACTAATGTTTCGTGAATGATTTGAATAAAAGTCCAGCTCGTGCCATTATTCAGAACTTCACTAATCCTCTGATGTTATTCTCCTGGAGAACATAAAAGGTAGAGAGACTTGTGAGTTTGCTTGGCCCATGGGCAGGAGGTATACGGATCCTACCCGTTGTAACTATTCTCTACTGAAAAATAAAGTGCCAGCTTATCTGTATGGTTTATTTGTTTGATCCTAAGTAAGACATATATAAAGACCAAAGCTGGATCAGCTGTCAATCCATGGTCTAGCAGTTTATTGACACAAATGCCTGAATAATATTTGGCATAATATCCTGTTGTCACCCTTTATATAATATACATTCTGAGAAAATTATAGTCATGCTAGCAATGGTGTTAAATAACTATTACTGGTAAGAGCCATCCATGAAATTCTCTAAGGGTGAAACAGGATTTCCATCCAGTTTTTCTGGATTTGACATATCATAAAAACAAAAACAATACCCAGCGCTGTGGATGTGACTGGTGATAGAAGCAAGATCCAATGCTGTAAAGAGCAATATTGCATAGGAACCTGGAATGTCAGGTCCATGAATCAAGGCAAATTGGAAATGGTCAAACAAGAGATGGCAAGAGTGAGCGTCGACATTCTAGGAATCAGTGAACTAAAATGGACTGGAATGGATGAATTTAACTCAGATGACCATTATATCTACTACTGCGGGCAGGAATCCCTCAGAAGAAATGGAGTAGCCATCATGGTCAACAGAAGAGTCCGAAATGCAGTACTTGGATGCAATCTCAAAAATGACAGAATGATCTCTGTTCATCTCCAAGGCAAACCATTCAGTATCATAGTAATCCAAGTCTATGCCCCAACCATAGAAGAAGCTGAAGTTGAACGGTTCTATGAAGACCTACAAGACCTTTTAGAACTAACACCCACAAAAGATGTCCTTTTCATTATAGGGGACTGGAATGCAAAAGTAGGAAGTCAAGAAACGCCTGGAGTAACAGGCAAATTAGGCCTTGGAATGTGGAATGAAGCAGGGCAAAGACTAATAGAGTTTTGCCAAGAAAATGCACTGGTCATAGCAAACACCCTCTTCCAACAACACAAGAGATGACTCTACACATGGTCAACAGCGAAATCAGATTGATTATATTCTTTGCAGCCAAAGGTGGAGAAGCTCTATACAGTCAACAAAAACAAGACCAGGAGCTGACTGTGGCTCAGATCATGAACTCCTTATTACTAAATTCAGACTTAAATTGAAGAAAGTAGGGAAAACCGCTAGACCATTCAGGTATGACCTCAATCAAATCCCTTATGATTATACAGTGGAAGTGAGAAATAGATTTAAGGGCCTAAATCTGATAGATAGAGTGCCTGATGAACTATGGAATGAGGTTCATGACATTGTACAGGAGACAGTGATCAAGACCATCCCCGTGGAAAAGAAATGCAAAAAAGCAAAATGGCTGTCTGGGGAGGCCTTACAAATAGCTGTGAAAAGAAGAAAGGCAAAAAACCAAGGAGAAAAGGAAAGATATAAGCATCTGAGTGCAGAGTTCCAAAGAATAGCAAGAAGAGATAAGAAAGCTTCTTCAGTGATCAATGCAAAGAAATAGAGAAAAAGAACAGAATGGGAAAGACTAGAGATCTCTTCAAGAAAATTAGAGATACCAAGGGAACATTTCATGCAAAGATGGGCTCGATAAAGGACAGAAATGGTCTGGACCTAACAGAAGCAGAAGATATTAAGAAGAGGTGGCAAGAATACACAGAAGAACTGTACAAAAAAGATCTTCACGACCCAGATAATCACGATGGTGTGATCAGTCACCTAGAGCCAGACATCCTGGAATGTGAAGTCAAGTGGGCCTTAGAAAGCATCACTATGAACAAAGCTCGTGGAGGTGATGGAATTCCAGTTGACCTATTTCAAATCCTGAAAGATGATGCTGTGAAAGTGCTACGCTCAGTACGCCAGGAAATTTGGAAAACTCAGCAGTGGCCACAGGACTGGAAAAGGTCAGTTTTCATTCCAATTCCAAAGAAAGGCAATGCCAAAGAATGCTCAAACTACCACATAATTGCACTCATCTCACACGCTAGTAAAGTAATGCTCAAAATTCTCCAAGCCAGGCTTCAGAAATATGTGAACCATGAACTTCCAGATGTTCAAGCTGGATTTAGAAAAGGCAGAGGAACCAGAGATCAAATTGCCAACATCTGCTGGATCATGGAAAAAGCAAGAGAGTTCCAGAAAAACATCTCTTTCTGCTTTATTGACTATGCCAAACCCTTTGACTGTGTGGATCACAATCAACGTGGAAAATTTTTCAAGAGATGGGAATACAAGACCACCAAACCTGCCTCTTGAGAAATCTGTATGCAGGTCAGGAAGCAACAGTTACAACTGGACATGGAACAATAGACTGCTTCCAAATAGGAAAAGGAGTATGTCAGGGCTGTATATTGTCACCCTGCTTATTTAACTTATATGCAGAATACATCATGAGAGACGCGGGACTGGAAGAAACACAAGCTGGAATCAAGATTGCTGGGAGAAATAGCAATCACCTCAGATATGCAGATGACACCAACCTTATGGCAGAAAGTGAAGAGGAACTAAAAAGCCTCTTGATGAAAGTGAAAGAGGAGAGTGGAAAAGTTGGCTTAAAGCTCAAGATTCAGAAACCAAGATCATGGTATCCAGTCACATCACTTCATGGGAAATAGATGGGGAAACAGTGGAAACAGCATTTTTGGGGGGAGGCTCCAAAATCACTGCAGATGGTGACTGCAGCCATGAAATTAAAAGACACTTACTCCTTGGAAGAAAAGTTATGACCAACCTAGATAGCATATTCAAAAGCAGAGACATTACTTTGCCAACTAAGGTCCATCTAGTCAAGGCTATGGTTTTTCCAGTGGTCATGTATGGATGTGAGAGTTGGACTGTGAAGAAGGCTGAGCGCCGAAGAATTGATGATTTTGAACTGTGGTGTTGGAGAAGACTCTTGAGAGTCCCTTGGACTGCAAGGAGATCCAACCAGTCCATTCTGAAGGAGATCAGCCCTGGGATTTCTTTGGAAGGAATGATGCTGAAGCTGAAACTCCAGTACTTTGGCCACCTCATGCGAAGAGTTGACTCATTGGAAAAGACTCTGATGCTGGGAGGGATTGGAGGCTGGAGGAGAAGGGGATGACAGAGGATGAGATGGCTGGATGGCATCACTGACTCGATGGACGTGAGTCTGAGTGAACTCCGTGAGATGGTGATGGACGGGGGGGCCTGGCGTGCTGCGATTCATGGGGTCGCAAAGAGCTGGACACAACTGAGCAACTGAACTGAACTGAACTGATTGTTTAGCATCATGGGAGAAATGGTGATTCACTCATAGTTTATACACAGAAAAATAAGTTAGCCGGTTGCTGGGTGCACTGTTCCCTTGTGGCTCTGTTTCTTCCTGCAGCACGCCCCTCTTCATGCATCTGCTTGGCGGCTGTCTCATTTTTACCTTTCTGTTGTTGTTTAGTCACTAAGTCGTGTCCGACTCTTGCGACCCCATGGACTGTGGTCCACCAGACTCCTCTGTCTATGGGATTTCCCAGGCAAGAATCCTGGAGTGGGTTGCCATTTTTTTCTCCAGAGGATCTTTCCAATCCCTAGATTAAACCTGTGTGTCCTGTTGGTAGGCGGGTTCTTTATCACCGAGCCCCCAGGGAAGCCCACCTCTTATTGGCCTAAATTAAATTCCTAACCTGAGTATTTGGGGCTCCACGGTTGTTGTGACCATGTCTTGTACATTGCAGGATGTTTAGCAATATCGCTGGCCTCTAGCCACTAGATGCCAGTAACACTCCCCAGTGTGACAACACAACATGTCTCCAAACATTGCCAAATATTTCCTGGGTACAAAAAAAAAAAAAATCACTTCAGGTCAATAACCATTAGCTAGACAGGGACACATCAGTGTTTCTGTTCAACACTATTTTAGAAATGTTCTTATCCATCTTCAGGATACAAGACACAACATGTCTTTTGCTGCCTCTGTTAGGTAAATATCTTAAACTTGTGTGTCAGTCACTAAGTTGTGTCTGACTCTTTGTAACCCCGTGAACTGGGTTCACAGGAAACCAGGAACCCACCCGGCTTCTCTGTCCATAGGATTTCCCAGGCAAAGATATTGGAGTGGGTTGCCGTTTCCTTCTTCAGGGGATATTCTCAGTCCAGGGACTGAACCAGCGTCTGCTGTATTGCAGGCAGATTTTTTACCATTGAGCCACCAGGGGCCACTAGATGTTCAAAAAAACGGTTCCAGACTCTCCTGGTTGCCCAATGGTTAGGGCTCCGTGGTCAGTGCTGGGGCACAGGTCTGATCCCTAGCTGGGGAACTAGGACCCTGCAGGCCGCACAGCCAAAAACAAAGGGGAACAAACAGGAACGATGGTTCTAGGTGAACATCTGGCCAAATCCACTTGTGGTGAAAGGAGAACTGGGGTCCACTTTCTGAACTAATTTAGAAACAAAACAGGAAATCTAAATCTCCACACAGAACTGATAGAGTATTTAAGGCCAATGTGTTTTTTTGTGCCCCTGTTTTCCAGGGTAATTGCTTCAGTTTTCTTTTTGCCACAGCTGGGGTTTTCTAAGATTTGCAATACAAGAACAATCTTGGTATTCTGGAATGGCTTCTTTTGACTCTGTAATCATTGCCATGAAAATACTGTCCTAAAAATTAGGGTTCTTAGAACCGAGAAAAATGGAAAGCACGTGAAAGGATTGACGATCTACCTGAGATTGTTTGAAAGACAAAATGAGGAAAATCTGTGGTTATTCCTGTTGATACCACAGCACAGCACAGCAGACAGTGACTGAGGCTGGTTGTGTAGATGATGACTGTGAAGAGGGAAGGGAATTAGTTTTGCTCTCGTTTGGAAATTTCTTTTACAGTTCTAGTTATTATTCACTCTTAACTGATACAGGGCCAGGTTTAGGAAGATTGATGCCCTAAGAGGGTCCTCTAACTGCAAACCAGAGATGTTAAATCCTCGGACCTCCCTGGTGGTCCAGTGGTTAAGAATCTGTCTGCCAAAATGCAGGGATGGGTCTGATCCCTGGTTCAGGAAGATTCCATATGCAAAGGGGCACCTAAGCTTGTGTGCCACAACTACTGAGCTGTGTGCTCTGCAACAGTAGAAACCACTGCAGTGAGAAGCAACTAGAGGGAAACTGCCACTCCCCAAAACTAGAGAATAAAAAAATCAAAGAAAGCAAAACAAAAAAGAGTGTTAAATCCTCTAGAATTACAGTGAAAAGGACAAAGGCAATTGATCATTCTCTAGTTCCACTTTATTTATTTTTTTTAGGTTAGAACATCTTCATGTTCTAACTCTTTTTTTTTTCCTGGCTGCACTATATGGCTTGTGGGATCTTAGTTCCCTAACCAGAGATCAAACCCACAGCATCTGCAGTGGAAACTCAGAGTCTTAACCACTGGACAGCCAGGAAATTTTCTAGTTCCACATTTTGATTGAGAGAATTGATACGTAAAATGGGTTAGGGGCAGAGTTTGTCACCATGGTGATGAGGCTGGTCTATTGTGGGGATTGAAGAAATGAGAAAAACTGGAGAAAAGGAAGATGTATGAGATGTCAAGAAGTGTTTGGGGGGAAGAAATGAAGCCCAAAGAGCAACTGCAAGCTTTCTGGATGAAAGAGATTACAATCCTGGAGAACAGGGGATCCTGACGAGCAAATGACTGACGTCTTTTTTTCTGCAGTTGGTGCCGGATCCTTGGAGACTTCAATTCCCAGGCAGGCCCCTCACCCACACAGTGCTGCCTGGGCTCCCTGCCTTTCACATAAACTCCCTCAATTCCTCACGATGGCCAGTGAGGTGGGGCAGAGAAGAACCCATTCCACAGATGGGAATATGAGAGACAGAAGGAGGGGCTCGCTGAGTTCACAAAGCCCCTGGGAGGGGAGTCACACACTGTGTGTCTGGTTCTCAGTCACTCACACCACACGGCTGTCTGGCCTCAGCAGATGCTCAGAGAGCAGAGTTTGTGATAGGAAGGTCTCAGAATGATGACTGAGGACTGAATCAGTTTCTCCGGAGAAGGAGGAAGCTAGAGGGGGAAACACTAAAAAAGAGTGGTGTATGAAGGTTAAGTGAATTTTTTCTTTAGCCTAATAGTAAATTATGTATTTCTCCATTCTATTTAAAATGTATTTTCCAGAGTTTAGCTGAACTGGACTGCAGTGCATGCCTGGAGTAGTGGAGGCGTGACCCAAGAAATAGACAGGACCTTTACAGAGAGGAGAGAACAGCCTTCTTTGTTTTGGAGTGGGCAGTTATCCCTAAATTCTTAGATGACAGAGAAAAAGCTCCTGGGCCTTTATCTTTACTGACCTGTGGACCTCAGAATCAGGGCAGAGTTGTCATTTCTGGAGAGCAGAGGAGAATGCAATAAGTAGGGCTTGGCCTCATTGCACCTCTGGCTTGCGGATTACATTTAATGCAGAGCTGAGCTGAGCCTGTTCTTGGAAAGGATAAGCCCAAATGACTAAGCTGCTGGTTGTTGTGAGCATTCATGCAGCAGGTGGAAGTTTCCAGAATTTAGGTGAAAATGAGCTAGGCGGACAATAAAATCAGGCACAGGAGAAGAAATTATTTTGTTTTTGCTACTTCAGTCTGTCTCTACAAACTCAGCTTATAGTTTATAGAGAATTTCTTCATCTGATCTAGGCAACTGTTGGCTGGAATTTATAGCTGAATTCAACCACATGGACTCATTGAATGAGCCATTATTCAGTTTTCAGTGCAAGGAGGAAATAGAGGCCACCTCAAATTTTGATGAAATACTGAGGAAGTTAAATAATTCTTTGGACAAAGGTATATAAAGGTTGGAGGGAGGCAGAGATAAATGAACCCTCGTAGTCCTCCGCAAAACGTATGATTCTAGTTGTGTATAATTTATCACCTTGGATTTAGGGACAGAAATTGATTATATTTCAAAAGCAGCTAAGTAGAACCTTATTTGAATTTGAGCAATAGATAAAGCCAAAGAGAAGAGAATAGAAGATTTAAATAGAAACATCCAAGAAAATAGCATTTAGAGATTGGAAGAGGGACATCCCTTGTGGTCCAGTGGCAAGAATCTGTCTTTCAAAGCAAGGTACTTGGGTTCCAACTGTGGTTGGAGAACTAAAATCGCATGTGCCATGGGGCATCTAAGCCCACGTGCCACAACTAGAGAGAAGCCTGTGCTCTGCAACTAGAGAAGCCCGTGTGCTGCACCTGAGATCGGACACAGCCAAATAAACAAGTAAGTATTTAAAGAAGAGTGTGGGAAAGGCTAGGGTTCCCGTGTTATAGCCATGTTGCACGGGGGCCTGATTTCATAGTCTGTAGATAATGCTTCAGGAATGTGGGTACTTTTCCCAGGTGTAACACTGTTGACCAATATAGAGAACCATCAATGGATACCATTTCTTCCAGTATTATGACCTTTTAGCCCTTTGCAAAAAGTTAGTTCAAGTAAAATGTCATTGCTATCATGCAGCTGGGGTGGCCCATTGGGTGCCATGTCTTGTAAAAGCGTGCTATATATAACATTACTTGTTGGGAGAAGTTGGGGAAGGGAGGTGAGGGTTCTGCTAATTTTCTTCTGTCCTCAGAAATGAAGAGGACCATGGCTAGGCTTCATGCTGGAACACTGCCCTCCTGTGTGCATACACAAAAGGTCCAGGCAGACTTCAAGGGGGAGGACCGGGACAGGCCTCCGCGGCTGGAGAGGCTTATGCTTGGCTCCTGTGGGGCATCCTCCAGAATTCTGGGCAAAGTCCTGGCAGATTCAGGGCCCTGCAGACAACGGGGATGAGCATGCATCAGGGATGAAGCATGCTGGATCAGAACGTGGGCTCTGAGTCAGAGAAACCTGGGCTTGAACCTGAGCCCTGCCATTTCCTAGTTTGGTAATTTTAGTCAAATTATTTCTCTAAAGCCTCTGTTTCCTTCATCTTTATGGAGATAGGGACTTCCCTGGTGTTCCAGTGGTTAAGACTCCATGGTTTTAACTGCAGGGGGTTGGGGTTCAATCCCTGGTCCAGGAACTAAGATCCCACATGACATCCAGTCAAAAAAAGAAAGAAAGAAAGAAAGAGAGCAAACAAGCATTGGTCTAAGGCATATTATTTCAATAAGAGAATAACAATAACAACTAACATTAAGAAATGAAAGACTCCTTTTAAAAATAGGTAAAAATAGGTAAAAAATAGAACCTATGGCTGATTCATGTTGATGGTTGACGGAAAACAAAAAAATCCTGTAAAGCAATTATCATTCAATTAAAAAATAAATAAGTTAAAAAAACTAAAAAATAAATGTGACTGCCACAGCCAAGGTCAAAAAATAATAATAATAAAGATAATAATATATCAATTCATGGGATTCCTATGAGGATTAGTAGGATTATTTGTGAACTTTATGTGCTCTTGTGAACACTCAATAAGCGGTAGCAATTAGGATTATTTTGTTTCTTAAGCTTGCAGTCAGGCTTTATCATATGACAGAAATAGAGCAGCATTCTTTAGCATGGCCTTCTGGGCAAAGTTGGGAGCCCCCAACGATAAGACCAAGAACTCCTTGGAGGAAGTTAGTCAGCATCCCCTCCCCATTGTGATCCTGGACTCCCTTAACCTCCCAGCTCCAATACCCTACTTCATCCCAGACAACCTGCCAGACACAGTAACTGGTCTCGTGCGGTGACATAATGGGGATTTTTGCTTAAAGAGTCTGAGCGGAACAGTTTCAAACCTCGTTATTTGCTTCTGAAGCTTTTGGTTATGCAGTTTCCATGGCTTCGCTGCTTCTTCAGTCTTCAGGACCTAAGCGAGGTTGCAGAAGGAGATGGCCACCGCGGAGAGCGGGTGGTTGGGACACAGCAAGCTCCCACGCCCCTTCCTGCGAGGCTGGGAGGAGTCGGGCTGGATTTACTGACACTTCAACTGCTTGGTCGGAAACTTTGCCAAAACCTCCTTGAAAATCATGGCAGGAAGGAAGCAACAGAGTCAGCCGGAGAAAAGGTTACAACCTGAAAGCGGTGGAGGGCATAGAGTCACTGGAGAGGGAGAAAGACTAGGGGGATGAGAAGGATAAAAGGATGAGGAAATAAAGGCAGATGAGAGGAAAATAAAGTCCTGAAAATTGAAAAGAAAATTGAAGGGAGATGGAGCTTTCTGATGCTGATGAAACTTAAGAATTAGGAAATGATGATAGTTATAGAAAGCGGAGTAAGATGGTTAGAAAGCCTCACACAGGGAAATCAGCATTAGGAAGGGGCTTTTGAGGCATCATATGATCCATCTTCCTGTCTTTATAACTGAAGAAAAGAAGAAAGGGGGGAAAAGGGGAAAGAGAGAATCATTCGTCTCCCTTTTGGCAAAACTAGGGGATCGGACTGGGATCTATTAAGCCTTTTTCACAGTTTAACAATCTATGAATTTATAAGGCAATCTATGAATTTATAACAATCTATGAATTTATAACAATCTATGAATTTATAATTGATAACAATCTGAATTTATATGATTCCTTATTTGTTTAAGGTACATCACTGTGGTCTGTGTAACTTCCATGAAAGTCACTTTGTGGTAGATAGCATGAATGTGTTTGATCTTCCCATAATGTCAGTATCATAATGCCCTTTAAAGTTTTAAGTAGCTTACACAGTATAATCATTTCAAAAAAAATGACCAGCACCCAGGTATGTTCTGGAACTACTGCTTGAACTTTTGGGGAAGTAAGAATCTAGGCTAGAACCAGGTCCTAGAATGTTCTGGCCTTCCCTTGGGAGACGACTCCTTCTGCTCATTGTTGAACTCTACAATATCTGTTTCTTTTGTGTCTAGGTTTTCTATTAAATACAGCACATCAGGAGAGACTCGAGAACCAGCCGCAAAGGTGATTCCACTGGTCTCCGAGGATGTTTCTGGGTCCAGTAAAGGAAGTGGCTCAGGGTTCATGGGATCCAGACTCAGGCCTGCCAGGGAGGGGCGGCTGGAGTCCAGGAGCCTCCACTTTTGGGGGGGCTTGTCCTTCTCATGAGGGTCCTCCTCAGAGGCAGACCTGAGGCTGTTTCTCTCAGCTTTGGCTGGAACAGTCTGGGAACAAGGGTCCCCAGGAAGCACCCCTTTCTCGAAGGAGAGCGGGACTGACCCCACAGGGTCCTCCTGCTGCCCAGGCCTGCTGGGCTGAACCCCTGTAAAGTCAGAGCTCTGGATGGAGGCCGTGGAGTCACGGTGGTCTTCGGTGCCTGTGACCAGTCCCTCGGGCACCTGCGGCATTTTGCTGGGGGAGCCCCTCACGCTGGACTGTGGACTCAGGCTGGTCTCTCGGATGGTGGACAGCTCTCCCAGGCTGGAGCGCAGCTTGGGGCTCCCCTTTGGAGCCTGGGGGTGCTTCCCAGCGGCCGAGGTGCGGTGAGGGCTTCTTGGAGGCACATCCAGCAGGTCCCTGGTTGGGCTGAGGTCGCTCGGGGGGAAGAACATGGAGCTGTCGCTGGCCTGCCTCCCGTAGCTTCTCCTCCTGGGGCTTGAGGCATGTTCGTGAGCGCTCAAGAACCTCTTGACTCTTCTGATCACCGAACGGCGATGACCATGCTTCTCAAAATCCCACAGCCACTCGTCACCCGGCAGGTCGGACCCAGACAGCCTGAAACACACGAGGACAAAATGCAGGCAGAGCCGCTTCAGGGGCTTGCCCTTGGGAGTCAAAGCCCAAGCAGAGTCTCAAAATGAAGGACCGAGTGTTGATATTTTCACATTACAGATTTTGAAATGGAGGAGGGAGTGGGGTACTGTAACGTGAGATAATCTAGCAGAGGTTCTCAAACTTTCGGGTCACCTTTTACATTTTTAAAAGTGACTGAGTACCCTGGAGGGATTGGTTTATGTGGTTATAGCTACTGCTATTTACAGTGTTGGAAATGATGCCTGAGGACTATAAAAAAGCACAAGAATGTACAAGCACACATTCCATGAACTCAGTGATGACATCATCACATAGCATGTAGCCTCTGGAAAATTCCATTGTATACCCGCCAAAAAACAAGAGTGAAAAAGGGCAGTGAACAGTTTACTGTTATTATGAAAATAGTTTTGACCTTAAGGACTTGGATCTCGGGGTCTTGGTTCTTGGGGGATTTCCAGAGGTCCCCGCCCAGACTTGGAGAATCACGGATCTAGAGACTTGGACATTTAAAAAAAAAAAAAAAAGATATAATATGTGTTCTTTCTCTTTTGTTCAGTTCAGTTCAGTTCAGTCGCTCAGTCATGTCTGACTTTGCGACCCCATGAATCGCAGCACGCCAGGCCTCCCTGTCCATCACCAACTCCCGGAGTTCACTCAGACTCACGTCCATTGAGTCAGTGATGCCATCCAGCCATCTCATCCTCAGTCGTCGCCTTCTCCTCCTGCCCCCAATCCCTCCCAGCATCAGAGTCTTCCAATGAATCAACTCTTCGCATGAGGTGGCCAAAGTACTGGAGTTTCAGCTTTAGCATCATTCCTTCCAAAGAACACCCAGGACTGATGTCTTTTGTTGCAGGTGAACAAAAGCCATGTTTTCCCAGGGTATATATAACCCCCCAAAACAAAGGATCCTAGCTAAATTCAAGACAATCCAAACAACAGCTAACATTTACTGACCACGCACTTCCCATGTACTAATTCAAGCAATTGTCACAGTAATCATGTGTGTTTGTGCCGTTATTATTCACGTTCTGCAAGTGAGGAAACTGAGGCCCTAGAGATTCATTAAGGCTATACACAGTTAGTGAGGGGGTAAACACAGAATATCTGATTCCAAAGCCTTTGTTTTTTCTCCTAATAATCCATTTGTGTATACTTTATAAAAGTTGCTGGAAGTTAATTTATGATTAGACAGAGGAGGTATATTCAGGGAATGTTTGAAATTAGACATTAAGCTTTCATTTTTAACAGAAGTTGAGTGCTAATTCTGTATGCATCACAGACATTTTAACCCATAGTTGATGGCTGGACGGCATCACTGACTTGATGGACATGAGTTTGAGTGAACTCCGGGAGTTGGTGATGGACAGGGAGGCCTGGTGTGCTGCAATTCATGGGGTCGCAAAGAGTCAGACATGACTGAGCAACTGAACCGAACTGAACTGAACTGGCTGTAAATACAGTATGAAGCTAACTAGAGCCTTACTTGTCAAGTTGCTGCCCTCCAGCACTAAAAACAAAAACAAAATGGTAGCACAAGAACTGCCAAACAAAACACACCCTGCCCCTCATGTACACTCCTTTCTATTTCCACAAACAGAACTTCTTTTGTCTTGTTTTCCATCAAAAAATTCAACTATGGAATTTGAAATAAAATTAAGGAAAAAGACATTTGCAACATGACAGCAACAAATAATTGTTAAAATGGTCCTCTCTCTCAAACTTGTGTCCCCTTAAAAAAATTGTAAGTACTCTAAGCACCAAAGCCTTTGTTCTTAATCCCTTCTATATGAAGTCTGTTACGTAGGTGTCAAATGTTGAGGTAGAGCCCAGGGACAAAATAATATGTACAATATATTCTTTGCATAGAGGTCTTTGATATCATTCCTTGCCCATGCTTCATGTTTCTGTACTTGTGGAAGGAGTACAACCCTGGAGGTGGTATGGGCTTGCAATGTGGTTGGGCTCCACTGGTGATTAAGTCTGATTGATTTGGTATTTTGAAGAATACTCTGTTGAATTTTTAACCTTGAGACATAAATAATCCTGGGCTTCCCTGGAGGCGCTAGTGATAAAGAATAGCCTGCCAATGCAGAATGCAGGAGGCACAAGAGATGCAGGTTTGAATCCCTGGGTCTGTAAGATGCCCTGGAAGAAGAAATGGCATCCCACTCCAGTGTTCTGGCCTGGAGAAGTCCATGGATAGAGGAGGCTGGAGGGCTACAGTCCGTGGGCTCTCAAAGAGTCAGACGTGACTGAGCACGTAAACGACTGCTCACGCACACACGTATGTGCAAATAATCCTACCATTTTTAACCTTCTCCTTCAAGGTTGAAATAAATGGATGATTGAGATAACAGTAAGGCATACTGTTTAGTAAGGTAGGCTCCTGCCTTGGATCATGTGGTTATTTGTCTCACATCTCCATGAACGTGCAGTCTTAAGCAAGCTCCAAAAGGACTACTTAAAGACTTGCTCTTATACAGATGACCCTGCTGACTCTGGGAGCAACAGTGACCTGGCCATCCCATTCCAGTGTTCGCACTGATGTCTGCAGTGACAAAATACTAAAACTGGGTGCATTTTATGAGACATAGAGGAAAAAATTGGAACAGCATAATATTGGTGTACCCTGAAAGGGCAAAGTGAGAGGCCAAAGAAAACGTCATTCCTCCATGTTAATGAATAAAAGATGGACGATTGAGATGATTAACTGGCTAAATGTGGTGGGATGGCATCCGATTACCACCATGTACTGTTATTCTAAAGCCCTGGCAGTGCCCTTGGCTACCAGATAGCCTTCTGGCCCAGCCTCCAGCCTGCACAGCTCAGATTCTGTTACATCGACTTGAGAAACGCCAGGTTCACGCTTCAGCAGCCTTAGTGACACTACTTGGTGCCTTTCACTAGGTCAGATCTCCAGTCATACTCCAGGAACCCATTTAGTTACAGAGGACATGGGAGCAGCGGATCCCTAAGATTGCCATGCTGGACATGCCCTGGGAACCGAGGTGTACCTGACAACATCTCTTTATAAGACAGGCCTCTGTCCTCCGTGTGGGATCTTGACTTTTTATTTGGGATTTGTTTTCCTTAAAGTGAAAATGTTAGTCACACAGTCGTATCCGAGTGTTTGCCACCCCACGGACTGTAGCCCGCCAGGCTCCTCTGTCTGTGGGATTTCCCAGGCAAGAATACTGCAGTGGGTGCCGTTCCCTTCTCCAGGGCATCTTCCTGAGCAAATGACGGAACTCAGGCCTCCTGCATCGCTGGCAGATTCTTTACCGTCTGAGCCACCAGGGAAGCCTGTTTTCTTTAACTACTTCTTTTTTCCCCTTAACTATTTCCAAGCCACACAACCTTGTAAGAATGACAAAATCGTCTAGGAAAAAACGTTAGTATTATTATTACTTCAAAACTTCGTGAACCCTATAGGAAACCTTTCTAACTATACACTGGTGTGGTGGATGTATACACTCAGCTGAGGCAAAGGATTAAGGCCTTGGGTCATACATACGCTGGAGAAAAACAAATCAGTTGCAAAGAGTAAATGCGAGAAAGGTCAGTGTTCTTGCTGCTGTTCTACTGATTAACCCACTGACATTGGGCAGGATTACCCATGAGTTCCTATTGCACCTTCCTACCTCTGAGACTGTGGTATGGAATGGACACGTGAGATTTATCCACATACCTAACTGAACGCATTGAGCATCTACCACAAACACATTTGTTGCCTTAAACTCTATATAACATAATTTAAAAGGAGGAAGAAGACATGTTTATAAATAGCTAAACTGGGGACAAATTACATTTAAAAAATATTTATTTGGTTGTGTTGGGTCTTAGTTGCATCACTTGGCTTCTTTGCTGTGGCACAAAGGCTCAGTATGGCACAAAGGCTTAGTTTCCCCAATCCATGTGGGATTTTAGTTCCCTAACCAGGGATCGAACCTGCATCCCCTGCATTGCAAGGAGGATTTTAAATCACTGTACTGCCAAGGAAGTTCCTAGAGTAAGGTGTTGAGTTTGTCTTTGACACTGCATTGGAATCAGATAAACAGAGAAGGGAAAGAATATTCCAGGTGGAAAAAGTGACTTGAGCAAATGAGACAGCAGGGAACTTTAGGTGTTTGTGAATAGGAAATACATGGATTTGTGTCAAACACAGAGTAGTGTCAGGCATAAGACTGGTAGCCCTGGACTTTATTATAAAGAGTCATATATACCAAGTAGGAGGGTTAGGACTCTACCCCAGGGTAGCGGGCAGCTGCGGGTTGTCTCTGGAGTGGGGGGCCTACTAGAGTCATGCCATTTGGTGGGCGTGTCCCAGTGGGAAGAGCTACATGGAGAACAACACTGTTGAATGTTCTCATCCAAAAGTGCTTTGGACAAGAAGCCTCAGGTGGAAACTTCCCATACCATTAGTCAAAAGGACCTCTTAGTGGGTCTTTGGAAGAACACTTGTGGTCTGTGATCTGGGGGCAGTTTTACAAACTGCATGCTGGAGTGATGAAGGAAGCCTTCCCGCTCTCCATGTTATCAAAGAGCCAAAGTGAAATTCTCCTGCACAATGGACTTAATGACCTCTCATCCCAATGTTTTTGTGACGGAAGATTTCATTGCCAACCCCCAAGGCCCATCTCCTTTCTCTGACAGTCATGGTTCCCAATATGACAACAGAAACTGTGGTTTGAGAAAAAAACGGTTTAACGATTAAAATATGCAGAATAGGGACTTGCCCGTGGCAAAGACTCTGTGCTTCCAGTGCAGGGGGCCTGGCTTCAATTCCTGGTCAGGGAACTAGATCCCACAGCTAACAGTCTGCATGCTGTACCTAAAACCCAGGGCAGCCAATTACATAAAGACAAATGCAGAATATAATATATTAAAGATTCTTTATTCCCAAGTACCTTTTAAGACTTTTTAGACTTTCTTCTCCTCCTTATTTGATTTTTTAAATGTACCTTTAGTACAGGATAAGTACAGTTCTGTGGCCCAAATATAACACCACTTAAAATGCCCCAAAACAACTATAGCAGAAACGTTATGTCATAGAATGTAAGCACCCTCATTATATTGCTATATATTAGAGAAGGTCAGCTGAAAATCTGTCTTATGTTCTGGAATTCACTAGGAGTGAGATAGGCAGGTAATTAGAGGCCGGAGGACATTCATGGAAAGTGCCACGAAGCCATTAGTGTCCAGAGGATGGAATTTGAGAATTACCTCTGTGGTGAGGTGGATAATCTATTTCAGGAGCTTGCAGAACCAGGATGACTGCTTCCCAGGCTGATGCTAATTAGCTGTGTGACCTTTGGAGAGTCACTTAACCTCCCTGTGGCTTAGCATCATGCTTGAGAAACTAAGTGTGATGTATGAGAAACTAACAATGTGTTGGCATTGTTGAGTCAACGACAACATATACTCAACTTGTTTTACAAGGGTGTTTGGAAGTTCAAAAGGAATAATATATGTGGAAAAGCTTTGAAGAGTAGACGATATAAAAAGGACTCTGTCAATGACTGGCAAACTTTCAGAGAGGATTTCTAAAGCACCACTGACTACATATGGTTGGAAGAAATAATAGAGTCTGTCTGAAGATCACTCCCTTCTCTCCTTTAAGATTGTCCTTTAAAATGTTACTACACCTCCAAGCTGCCACGTAACAATTAACATGTTGGAAGGGATGACTACTGTAGTCATTTAATGATGAGATGAGGATGTCGAGTAGATGGAGGGCAAATGAAAGGCGAGGAGGAACTGGGTTTTTTGAGAGAAAGTTGATAAACCCAATCAGATGGTGGGACTGCCCTCACTTGCCTTCTAATATTATTTTGGGTGCCATTTGCAGACATTGTCAAATCCCGCAAAAAAAAAAAAAAACGTTTATGGCACAATATAAATTATCAGTGTAGAAAAAGCGAGAATGAGAAAGGTTGTGGCATGTATTGGGCTATTTTTGAAAGGGAGGAGGAATATACATGGGGGAGAGAGAAGAGGTTATGTTAAGCTCAGCAGGCTAGTTGGTTCTGGAAGGAGGGAGAGCACGCGTTATTTCTACAAGTCGCATCTACACGTCAGAATTGGGATGTATTCTTAATTTAATCTCAAGGGTTAAAAAGAAACAGTTTTTTAAAATACCTATTGAGGACTTCCCTGGTGGTCCAGTGGTTAAGAATCTGCCTGCCAAAGCGGGGGAGGTGGGTTCAGTCCTGGCTCCAGGAAGATCCACACGCTGCAGAACGACTAAAGCCCCTGCTCCTCAACTGCTGAAGCCCACGCTCTAGAGCCCGTGCTCCACAAGAGAAGCCACTGCAATGAGAAGCCTGCACGCTGCAGTGAAGAGCAGCCTCCACTTGCTGCAACTAAGAAAGCCTGCATGGCCACGAAGACCTTGTGCAGCCAAAAAAGAAAAAAATTTTTTTTATTAAATAAAAAATAAAGTGATAAAGGTTTAAAGAAAATCTTTTGGATACCTACAAAGCCACCAACTCCACAGTCTCCCTGGCTAGTAACTAATATCTGAGGGCTCTGATATAATTAAGGCCTCTTGAAAAGGTGCTTGGGTTGCTCAGGGGTACAGGAGAACGCTTGTCACTTCCTGTTGCTACAATAAAGGAGAGGCTGGGCACAGGATTGCAGAAGATGGCAGCTGACATCCAGACTTCTTGGGGTGTGTCTAACATGGAAAGACCAAAACGGCCCCCACGACTTGAAAGATTTAATGTAGTTTTTCAAAGCAAGCCTTTTGCAAAACAAACCCCTTCCCTTTAGTGTGATCAGGTAGATACAGAACTTCAAACAATAAAACAAGATGATGTTTCTCTTTCTTTGTGGCCACTTTTGAAGTGGTATTCTGATAATTTAAATTAAAATAATAAGAGGTCATTTTAAAAGAGCTGAAATGAGAAATTTAGGAAAATGATATTTAATACAATGGGCTCTACGTCTCATGTTAGATTTATTGCTTTGAAATTGTGAGTGTCCTCAAAGTTAAGCAGCTGCCTTGGAGGGAGCCAGGAATTTGTCTGAAAATCCTTCAGGGTAGAGACACATGTGCAGGAGTGTTTATTCATGGGCAAAGCAAATGTACACTTCAAACCCATTAGACGTGCACACTGTTATTTTTAACCTTCTGCACTGCAGAATCACTGTCAGAGCTAACCAGGGATTTATCAAATGAGTAAAAACCGTCATGCTAAGCTGACAGAGGCAGGCTGACAGAGGTTGTAGTCACTCCGCAACCTGCCTGCCTGCTCCTTCCCTGATGAGAGAGAGATTTAAGCAGCGAAGCGTCATGGGAGGTTGCTGAGCCCAGGGAGCGGGCCATCCTCCAGAGGCCTTTCTGTTGCCTCTCTGCTAGTTTGGACCAAGGATTATGGCAAATCTGGTTAAATAACAGGTATGTACAGCCTCACGTTATCACTTTGGTTCTGCCGATCCACTCTACATTGGCTGTTACAAAAAGAAGTTGTGGCCCAAAGTTACAGTCCCCGCCTTTCAATACTGTTGTATCCTATGAGTTTTGTTAGAAAAGGACATGAAGCTGCCTGTACCTCTCATACCACTTAGACAGTGAAAACTAAGCGTCAGCGGTGACCCTGTGTCGGTATATGAAAAAATCCCTGAGCAAGTTCTACAATTACAAACTTAATGCACATTCACGTTCTTGGGAATTTCCATCTCTCCTTTTTTTGTACATTAAGTGAAAATCAATGTTCCAAGAATACATTTTTGTTGAAGTTAGTGATTCAGATTTTGAGATACTTTTGGTTGTTTATGGCACATGCATGCAATAGTATATATGTATATATATGTATATATATCAGACTATGTATTTTCTTGTTACGTTAAAATGTTTGAATAAAGTTGGCCAAGAAGGGATTACTGAATAAAACATCCATCTAGAAGTATATTTAACCACATTTTGACACAGTCTGCTTGCCTGAAAACATATTTTGAAAATTTGAACTAATATTACTAAGAATACTTCCAAATGTACTATACTATCCTAAATGCTTTGTGCACGTTAAATACATATATGTATAATTGCAAAAAAGTAATTGTATTATTTCTACATATTTTTAGAACTTTTGGAATGGTTTCTGGGTACAAGGTTATAGTTTGACAGAATTGAATAAATCTTAAAGTCCTCAGTTCCTACTCAGAAGGAACTCTAACAGAAATTTGAATACCTCTCCTCTTCCCAGGTGGAAAGAAGCCCTCTTCCTTAGGGCTTCCCAGGTGATGCTAGGAGTAAAGAACCCACCTGCCAATGCAGGGGACATAAGAGACTGGGGTTAGACAACGTATTAAAAAGCAGAGACATCACTTTGCTGACAAAGGTCCATATAGTCGAGACTGTGGTTTTTCCAGTAGTTGTCTACTGGATGTGAGATTTGGACCATAAAGAAGGCTGAGCACCAAAGAACTGATGCTTTCGAACTGTGGTTCTGGAGAAGACTCTTGAGAGTCCCTTGGACACCAGGGATATCAAACCAGTCAACCCTAGAGGAAATCACCTCTGACTATTCATTGGAAGGACTGATGCTGAAGCTGAAGTTCCAATACTTTGGCCACCTGATGCGAAGAGACGACTCATTGGAAAAGACCCTGATGCTGGGAAAGACTGAGGGCAGGAGAAGGGGATGAAAGAGAATGAGATGGTTGAATGGCATCACCGACTCAATAGACATGAGGTTGAGCAAGCTCCAGGAGATAGTGAAGGACAGGGAAGCCTGGCATGCTGCAATCCATGGGGTCACAAAGAGCTGGACATGACTTAGAGACTGAACAACAACCTCTTTGTTACGTGGATACTTCATTGACTTCACAGACCTATTCCTTGAGAACACTACCAGTGTGAGGAAGTTTTGACATATTTGAATCATGGCAGAAAGCCCAATACAGCAGTGATTTTTGAAGAGAACTTTAGTCAGCAGGTTTAAGGTTGCCAGATTGAGAGCTGCTCTTAGATTAGCATCACACTGTGAGCACAGCCCCACGTGGACACCCCTCACAACACCCTTGAGTGATTCACTTCTTAAGCAGCGCAACCTCTCTTCTCCAGAATTTCAAGTCCTTTAGCTGTTATGGATGAATATTTTGTTAGGGTTTTTCAAATGTCTTTAAGGGGTCTTTGCTGCTTTACTCTTGGCTGCTTTGATTTCCAACACAGTATTAAAGGGAGTTATGAGACTTCAGGTCTTTAGTATCCATGTATCCCATTCCTCAGAGCCTTAAAAGTATGTGCTAACAGATAAATTCAAGTATCTAAAAAAATAATAAGAATTTTGGAGTGAACTCATGATGGTAAAATGTGAAGACCAGCATTCTCCCTCAAGCTAGCTGTGGTGGCCTGGGCCTGAATCTTATTCTTCGTTTGCTTAAAAGAGAAATTTATTTTCAGCAAAGTTAACTTGAGTTTGAATATTTTAGGTTTGATTTGGTTCAGTTCAGTCGCTCAATTGTGTCCAACTCTTTGCGACCCCATGAACCACAGCATGTCAGGCCTCCTTGTCCATCACCAACTCCTGGAGTTTACCTGAATTCATGTTCATTGAGTCGGCGATGCCATTCAACCATCTCATCCTCTGTCGTCTCCTTCTCCTTCTGCCCTCCATCTTTCCCAGCATCAGGGTCTTTTCCAGTGAGTCAGCTTTTCACATCAGGTGGCCAAAGTTTTGGAGTTTCAGCTTCAACATCAGTCCTTCCAATGAACACCCAGGGTTGATCTCCTTCAGAATGGACTGGTTGGATCTCCTTGCAGTCCAAGGGACTCTCAAGAGTCTTCTCCAACACCACAGTTCAAAAGCATCAATTCTTTGACGCTCAGCTTTCTTTATAGTCCAACTCTCACATCCATACATGACCACAGGAAAAACCATAGCCTTGACTAGATGGACCTTTGTTGATTTGGTTAGGTGAGGTTTATCAAGCATTAAGTGTCTGCGATTGCCTGAAGAAGATCTAATAATGTTTTCATTTAAGGGTTTGGGTATGTTTTCTTGATGTGCATCTTATGGACAACACTTCTTTTGGCTGCTTGTGGGTGCCTTATTAATCTTGGTTACTAGTGTTTCCATGGTTAAGCTAATGAAACGATGCCTCAATCGAAATAGCAGATCAGAAAGCATTCTATATAACAAAGAACTTCAGTTGAAATCATCTTAGGTATGCTAATGGGAATGGAGTTCAAATAGGAGAGATTCTTTTTCATTGTTCAGTTATTTCATAGAATGGTTTACTAAGTGGAGATTAGAGGCTGTACAATAAATAATGTGGTTTATTAAATGCTCAAGACAAATATATGTATGAAAGCATTTCTATTCTGGGTGCTAAGCACAAGGATTGGGAGATGGAACTTCAGCACTGCTTTGGTGTTAGAAATTATAAAATGCTGTTTTAAAACAGAAGCCTTTGACACATCTTTAAAAATGCTCAAATCAGATTCAACAGAAAAGGATGAGCTTTGTCAGTTACATCTTTCTTTGAATTAAGATATGATAAGGGACTTCGCTGGTGGTCCCAAGGCTAAGACTCTGCGATCCCAATGCAGGGGGCCTAGTTTGATCCCTGGTTAGGTAACTAGATCCCAAATGCCACAGCTAAGAGTTCTCATGCCACAACCAAGACTGGGGCAACCAAATAAATAAATAAAAATAAACATTAGAAAAAGACATGATAATGGTTGGATGTGGTGAGAACACATTCCTGCTTCACTGGCTGCACAGGTATCGCTTCCCCTTGCCCTTTGCAACATCCATCCTCAGTCCTTCCCTCCAACTCAGGCTCTGAGGCCTCCCTCCTTGTGAGCAGCCCCAGCCCCTGCTGCCCCCCAGGTTTTCTCTAGGCCCTTCTCTGTCAATTCCCCTGGCTCCCATGTCTTCCCTCCCCTCTCCCTTCACTCTACCTGTCCTTTTTCAGAGCGAAAAGAGACATTGATTTGTTTCTTTATTATATCTTACTTCATCTTATAAAGGCTTTAAGGTGGCTTATAAAGATAATACAATGCACTAATATCTAAAGACAGGGCTAGAATAAGGAACGGGCCTCCCAGGTTACTCAGTAGTAAAAAAAATCTGCCTGCCAATGCAGAAGATGCAGTTTAATTCCTTGGTTAGGAAGATCCTTTGGGAAAGGAAATGGCAACCCACTCCAGTATTCTTGCCTGGAAAATGCCATGGACAGAGGAGCCTGGAGGGCTGCAGTCCATGGAATCACAAAAGAGTCAAACACGACTTAGTGACTGAACCACAGCAAAGAATAAAGAACACCAACAAGATGAGGCCAACAGACAGGGTGCCTAGAGATCCATGCCAGAAAATCTCACAGATGGACTAAAGGTGGACTATGGATTTGGTTTTCATCTTTCAGTAGCCAAAATGAAAAGACCACCATCAATTATAAGAGCCATAGTCTGTAAGAGAAATAGTGTAAGAGGTACCCCTACGAGGCAAAGCTTTTTTTTTCTCCCCGTGGATGGCTGAGATAAAGTTTTCCATGGGTGCTTTGATAAAAGGGGTGCTAAATCATACAGTGCACACTCAGTGGACAGTGCTACAGTAAATCCCACAGACAGTCTAGGTGGGTCTGTCCAGGCAAGACCAGGGTGTAACAGCGAAGTGAAATTCCAGAGACATGGTTAAAGTAATTCCAAGGATGGGTGGTAGCATAGGGAGGGCAGATTCCCCTTTTCCTGTAAACATGCTTAAGGTGTTCCCATCCTAAAATGTTATAAAACAATTAAAAAATGTGACATTGTCCTTGACTTCATGTCTCATTGGATACTGTCTAGTGTATCTCCTCTCCACAATCCAGACTTCTCAAAAAAAGAGTTCATGTATAGTTAACGAGTAAAGGAATTGAGTTTTGGGTCTTTTGTTTTTAAGGCATGAAAGTGGTATTGTGATTATATTTGCTTCACAGTGGGTAAAGATGAGTGGGAAGATGTATGAAACCAGGTTGGCCATGACTTGATAACTGAAGGTGGGTGATGGCTACCTGAGATTTATTATAGTTTGTTTTCTACTTCTGTATATGTTTGAATTTTTGTATTATAAAAATATTGGAAAAATAGGTTACATTGGCAATCTTGATCTCCTTGCCTCCCAATCACCCCTCAACCTGCTGTAATTTAGCTTCTGTCTCACACTCTCACTTAGGTCACCAGTCGCTTTAAAATGCAAACTCCTGTGGTGTTTTTCAGGCTTCATGTTGAAACTTCCAGCCTTGGTCTCTAGGACAGGGCATTCTCGGGGCTCTTCTCCTGCATGTGTAGTGAGGATTCCTACTCTCTTTCAAGGACCCCTTTATTCTGATCACCCTTTAAGTGACAGTGTCCCACCCCTTGTATTCTGTCCTCCTCACTTGACATGGTTCCTGGGTGCTCGTCCCCACTCTTTCGGTTCTAACACACCCACGTAGTGATAACAGTTAAAAGCATCCCGCTGCTTAGTTTTGTCTCTGTGCTCCCGGCCTGTTGGACATCTCCATGTGAATTGCCCACAGATGCCTTAAATGCAACCCATGTGAAAGGAAGCTGGCTCATATTTTTCCCTTTCAGCAGCTCTTTCTCACTACTCTCTATCATCCTTAGTTCATTACCAATCACTCCATCATTTTAAACCCCTTCTCCTCTCTCAAATCTGTCCCTTTTGCCATCTCCACTGTCAATATACCGTGAAGCACTGTGCTACTTTGGCCCTTATGCTTTCCTGTCTAAACTGTACCAATGGCGTGCTCACTGGTCTCTCTGGCTCTAGTCTTATTCCTAGGCATCCATCTTTGAGCCAGTTGCTAGGACAACTTGTTTAAAACACAAATGTGACCATGTCATTTAATAGCTTTGGGAAAAGGCTGAAACTCTTTACTCAGACTCTAAAACCCTCTATGATCCTTCCTTACCTCTCCCTCCAGATTCATTTCTTGGCTTTTCTGCTTTGCATATCAAATTGTTACTCTAATAGAAACAGGTTTCACTGGTGGCTCAGAAGTAAAGAATCTGCCTGCCAATGCAGAAGATGAAGATTTGATCCCTAGGTTGGGAAGACCCTCTGGAGAAGGAAATGACAACCCACTCCAGTATTCTTAACTGGAAAATCCCATGGACAGAGGAGCCTGGTGGGCTACAGCCCATGGGGTCACAAAGAGCCAGACACAACTTAGTGACTAAACAACAACAACATTAGAGACACAGAGTAGAAAAATCACTGCCAGGGGCTAGGAGGTTGGGGGAACTAGGGATAAAATAGGTAAAAAGGTACAAAGTTTCAGCTGTAAGATGAATAAGTCTGAGAATCTAATTAAAACATGGTGAATATAGTTGATAATACTGTATTGTGTAATCACAGTTTGCTAAGACAGTAGAACTTAAAACATTCTTACCAAAAAAAAAAAAAGAGAGAGAGATAAATATGTGAGGTGAAGGATTTGTTAATTAATGAGATGGGGGAATCCTTTCACAGTGTATACATATATCGAATCACCACAATGTACACTTTATCTTATAATCTTNGAGAGAGAGATAAATATGTGAGGTGAAGGATTTGTTAATTAATGAGATGGGGGAATCCTTTCACAGTGTATACATATATCAAATCACCACAATGTACACTTTATCTTATAATCTTATATGTCAACTCCATTGCAATAAAGCTGAAAATTTTAAAAAATTGTTTCTTTGAATACAATATCATTCCTTTCTGTCTTTGCTCATGCCTAGAATGTACTCTCTGCTGCATCCCCCACTTCTGTCTATGTGCTATATGCAAATTCATTCTTTTTTTTTTTTGAATGATTTTCTTTTTTATTTTTGGGGGACTGATTTTCTTTTTTTTTTGACTGTGCTTTGTGGCTTGCAAGATCTTAGTCTCCCAACCAGGATCAAATCTGGGCCCCGGGAGTGAAAACACCAAGTCCTAACCACTGGACCACTGTGGGAATCCTTCCAAATTCATTCTTTCTTTAAATCTTATTTTAATTTTTAAAATTAGACTGTAGTTGATTTGCAATGTTGTGTTAGTTGCAGGTGTACAGCAAAGTGAATCAGCTATATCTACCTATCCATATATCGCCACTCTTTTTTTAAGATTCTTTTCCCATATAGGCTATTACAGAGCATTGAGTAGAGTTCCCTGTGCTATGCAGTAGGTCCTTAATAGTTATCTATTTTATATATAGTGAAAGTGTTAGTCACTCAGTCATGTCTGACTCTTTGTGGCCCCATGGACTACATGCAGCCTGCCAGGCTCCTTGTCCATGGACTACTCCAGGCAAGAATACTGGAGTGGGTAACCATTTCCCTTCTCCAGGGGATCTTCCCACCCAGGGACTGAAGTTGGGTCTCCTGCATTGCAGACAGATTCTCCACCACCTGAGCTACCAAGGAAGCCCATATAGTAGTGTCCAAATTCATTCTTAAAGATGCATATTAGGGACTGCTCTGGTATCCAGTGGTTAGCTCTGTGTTCCAATATAGGGGATGCAGGTGTGATTCCAATATAGGGGATGCAGGTGTGATTCCTGGATGGAGAATTAAGATCCCACATGCCACATCTCGCAGTCTAAAGAGTAAAAATTTAAAAATGGGATGCATACTACATTCCCCAACTGAAAGGGGCTTGCTTTGATTTATCAGACCCCATGAAGTGTACCTTCACTGTATTCCCATAAAACTCTCAGCATTTCTCTATCACCGCATTTACCACATAGTTTTATAACTAGTCTCATTATGTCTGAGGGCTTAAAAGACGTGTTTATTTTTTTTAATTTGTTTTTGTTTTTGCCTATTCCTAGCATCTGGCATTGGAGAAGGCAATGGCACCCCACTCCAGTACTCTTGCCTGGAAAATCCATGGATGGAGGAGCCTTGCAGGCTGTAGTCCATGGGGTCGCTAAGAGTTGGACACGACTGAGCGACTTCACTTTTTACTTTCATGCATTGGAGAAGGAAATGGCAACCCACTCCATTGTTCTTGCCTGGAGAATCCCAGGGACAGGGACTCCTGCTGGGCTGCCGTCTATGGGGTCGCACAGAGTCGGATACAACTGAAGAGACTTAGCAGCAGCAGCAGCATCTGGCATAGAACCTACAATATACTAGGCTCTAAAAGAAAATTTTGCTTGAGTAAATGAACATGTATGCTCCATATGTGAAGACATGAGGAAAATGATCATTTAAATTTGCACTTGAGATAAAAATGAGAAGAGGAATTACTTTATTTCAGTAATGTATATTTGAAAAATGTGTAGAAAATAGAGCAATATTTTGAACATGTTCCTGAATGTAGAGAACAAAGAAATTGTCTCCAAGGAGTTTCCTTTTTATGTGGAAATGCGTAGCGTGCTAAACGTGAAAAAATGCATGAGGCAAAGTAATTTCTCAGGTTGCCCTTGGACAGTAATATTGCTATTCAGTTACGGAAAGACATTGCCTCCAGTTTTGAATTTCTGAATCATGGGAATTGTGATTAAAAACCTGAAACATTGATAGGAAAAGATGAGGGAAATCTGATTTCTGAATTAAATATGCTGGGAATATATATCTTAAAAAGAATAAAAAATTAAAAAAAAAATTCAGGAAGGGATTTTAAATGCCCACTGAGATGTTTGCATCCATACTATGCCGACACCTAGTCTTCATCCAAATGTGAGAAACACTTACTGGCTCAGTCGTCATCAACCGCCTGTGCTACAATAATCCTTCCTTTTGCTGCCTTTTCCCTGAACCAGATGATTTACTTGATTTACTTAGAGAATTATCTTTTAAGATTTTAGAGGACACCTATTGTCTTTGCCAGCCCAGCAGACCATTCACCCTTCTCCTGTAATAGCACCTTCATCTTTCTTGCCAGCATCACCTGCTCTATATTATTGGTCCAGAGATGGATGCATGAAACAACATTAGCTAATCAAAATATCGTGTTTTCTTGTTGATAGTTATTGGTTCAGAAACAGACATGTTCGCCAGCCCTAGCCAATCATAATGAATCCAGTACTCAGTTTTCAGAGTTGGAAAAGAGATGTGGTTTTTCCACAGCATTTGTTGAGAAGATAGGTTGAACACCTGGAGCTGCTGGCT
The DNA here is from genome assembly GCA_006410935.1 of Redunca redunca. NCBI lineage: Eukaryota > Metazoa > Chordata > Mammalia > Artiodactyla > Bovidae > Redunca > Redunca redunca. Next base: position 671,139 of record SJYQ01000710.1, on the reverse strand, counting down.
ACCATCTCGTCTGTCTGCCATCAGGAAGGGAGAGCTTGCCCAGAACCTGAGCCAGTGGAGAGAAAAGTAGAACCGAGAGACAGAGAAGGCAGTGCAGATCTTGGTGACACACATGAGCCTCTGGACCCAGCCACATCCAAAGCTAGGCCACTTTCTGGATGTGACCCAAGAAATCCTTTTTTGCTTACACTATCTTGAGTTGGTTTTCTGTTATTGGCAACCAGAAACATCTTGTCTAATAACATACTCATGGGAAAAAGCGACGCTAGTGGATTGAAGAGGACATTCTTGCTGACTTCCAAAAGCCCAAATTCCTGCAGTGACCTTTCCTGGACTGTGAGGCCCCCCTTTAGGGTTCTCATTCGTGCAGAAAGTCAAGACCAAGTAAACTTTTGCCTAGTTGTTTCTTGAACAGTTAGTTCTAGTGGAGTCCAGTTAAACTTCTCACAAAAACCTCCCCTAAAAGACCCTAGCTTTTGCCTGTGCCTGTGAGTAAATAGGCCATCTTAATTAGTAGTAAATAGGCCATTATAACTAATAGTAAACAGATTAGATCTGATAGACAGAGTGCCTGATGAACTATGGACGGAGGTTTGTGACATTGTATAGGAGACAGAGATCAAGATCATCCCCAAGAAAAAGAAATGCAAAAAAGCAAAATGGCTGTCTGAGGAGGCCTTACAAATAGCTGTGAAAAGAAGAGACGTGAAAAGCAAAAGAGAAAAGGAAAGATATACCCATTTGAATGCAGAGTTCCAAAGAATAGCAAGAAGAGATAAGAAAGCCTTCCTCAGCAATCAATGCATGTAGAGGAAAACAATAGAATGGGAAAGACCAGAGATCTGTTCAAGAAAATTAGAGATACCAAGGGAACATTTCATGCAAAGATGGGCTCGATAAAGGACAGAAATGGTATGGGTCTGACAGAAGCAGAAGATATTAAGAAGAGGTGGCAAGAATACACAGAAGAACTGTACAAAGAAGATCTTCATGACCCAGATAATCACGATGTTATGATCAGTCACCTAGAGCCAGACATCTTGGAATGTGAAGTCAAGTGGGCCTTAGAAAGCATCACTATGAACAAAGCTAGTGGAGGTGATGGAATCCCAGTTGAGCTATTTCAAATCCTGAAAGATGATGCTGTGAAAGTGGTGCGCTCAATATGCCAGCAAATTTGGAAAACTCAGCAGTGGCCACAGGACTGGAAAAGGTCAGTTTTCATTCCGATCCCAAAGAAAGGCAATGTCAAAGAATGCGCAAACTACCACACAGTTGCACTCATCTCACATGCTAGTAAAGTAATGCTCAAAATTCTCCAAGCCAGGCTTCAACAATACGTGAACTGTGAACTTCCAGATGTTCAAGCTGGATTTAGAAAAGGCAGAGGAACCAGAGATCAAATTGCCAACATTTGATGGATCATCGAAAAAGCAAGAGAGTTCCAGAAAAACATCTATTTCTGCTTTATTAACTATGCCAAAGCCTTTGACTGTGTGGATCACAATAAACTGTGGATAATTCTGACAAAGATGGGCATACCAGACCACCTGACCTGCCTCTTGAGAAATCCACATGCAGGTCAGGAAGCAACAGTTAGAACTGGACATGGAACAATAGACTGCTTCCAATTTGGGAAAAGAGTACATCAAGAGTACATCAATATGGTCACCCTACTTATTTAACTTAAATGCAGAGTACATCATGAGAAACGTGGGGCTGGAGGAAGCACAAGCTGGAATCAAGATTGCCAGGAGAAATATCAATAACCTAAGATATGCAGATGATACCACCCTTATGGCAGAAAGTGAAGAAGAACTAAAGGGCTTCTTGATGAAAGTGAAAGAGTAGAATGAAAAAGTTGGCTTAAAGCTCAACATTCAGAAAACTAAGATCATGGCACCAGGTCCCATGACTTTGTGGCAAGTAGATGGGGAAACATTGGAAGTAGTGGCTGACTTTATTTGGGGGGGGGGGCTCCAAAATCACTTCAGATGGTGACTACAGCCATGAATTTAAAAGATGCTTACTCCTTAGAAGGAAAGTTATGACCAACCTAGACAGCATATTAAAAAGCAGAGACATTACTTTGCCAACAAAGGTCCATCTAGTCAAGGCTATGGTTTTTCCAGTGGTCATGTACAGATGTGAGAGCTGGCCTATAAAGAAAGCTGAGTGCGGAAGAATTGATGCTTTTGAACTGTGGTGCTGGAGAAGACTCTTGAGAGTCCCTTGGACTGCAAGGAGATCCAACCAGTCCATCCTAAAGGAGATTAGTCCTGGGTGTTAATTGGAAGGACTGATATTGAAGCTGAAACTCCAGTACTTTGGCCACCTGATGCGAAGAGGTGACTAATTTGAAAAGACCCTGATGCTGGGAAAGATTGAGGGCAGGAGAAGGGGATGACAGAGGATGAGATGGTTGAATGGCATCACTGACTCAATGGACATGAGTTTGGGTGGTCTCCGGGAGTTGGTTATGGACAGGGAGATCCAGCGTGCTAAAGTTCATGGGGTTGCAAAGAGTCAGACACGACTGAGCAACTGAACTGAAGTGAACTGAAATAGGCCTTCGTAACTAGTAGTAAGTAGGTCATCTTATCTAGTAGTGAATATGCCAACTTAACCACAAGATCTCTGACAACTGGTAACTGTTTGCTTCATTCTTACCTCCTGGTTTGCTTTCAAGCATTTTATTTTCTGTGACAGATTTCCAGGCTTAGTTAAATATGAAAAATAGCTTAGACTTGTTTAATTTTTCTGTGCCAAAGTCTGACATCCACAAATAAGAGATCTGTACTAGCTGACAATTATACGGGCTTCCCTGGTGGCTCAGAGGTTAAAGCGTCTGCCTCCAATGCAGGAGACCTGGGTTTGATCCCTGGGTCGGGAAGATCCCCTGGAGAAGGAAATGGCAACCCACTCCAGTATTCTTGCCTGGAGAATCCCATGGATGGAGGAGCCTGGTGGGCTATAGTCCACGGGGTCGCAAAGAGTCAGACACGACTGAGCGACTTCACCTCACCTGACAATTATAATGCTCTTCAGTTATTTATAGAGTGTTTTTATGCTTACCATCTTGTTTTATCTTCCCAATAATCATTTGGATTATGTATTTTCTCCAAGGTCTTATAAACTCCTAATACTATGTTTCTATATTTAGAAATAGGAGGAACACATATTTTTGTTTTATTATTAATATCTTTTTGGCTCTGCCACACAGCCTGTGGGATCTTAGTTCCCTGACCATGTAGTGAACCTGGGCCCATGACCGTGAAATCGTGGAGTCCTAACCACTGGGTCTCCAGGGAATTCCCAAAATACATATTTTAATACTTTCTAAAGATTACGGACACTTGCATAGGAATGTGAAATTATGATGATTAGGATGAATATGTAGATCAAAATTAAATCTTGAGACCAAAAAAAAAATCTTCATTTTATGCATGCATACTCAATTGTGTCTGACCCTTTGTGACCCCATGGACTGTAGCCCACTAGGCTCCTCTGTCCATGGGATTCTCCAGGCAAGAATATCGGAGTGGGTTGCCATTTCCTTCTTCAGGGGATCTTCCTGACCCAGAGATCTGTGTCTCCTGCACTGGTAGGGAGATTCTTTACCACTGAGCCACCCGGGAACGGACGCAAGTGGCACTTGCAGTCCAAACAGAGTCATCAGGACTCCCCAGCCCCATCAACGGTGCTGATCTCCTTTCTTTTACAAGTCAGATCTTCAAATACTTTGCATTAATCAACGACGGGAGAGGAAGGGAAGGTTAAAGCTTATAGAGTGATCTAGAAACAAACTGACAGAAAAACATCTATTAATTTCAAAACTGAGAAGGCTGCCAGATATCTGTGAAACTACCACTGCAGAATATACTACAAAAGACAGAAGTGCAGACAGCAGGGAATTACTATTTATAGAGACTAAGCAATGTGCTGGGGTCGGGATGAGTACCGTGGTCAGGAGGAGGCCCTGGACAGGAGGGCCCAGGCTTAGCAGGCATCTAGAAGCAGAAACAAGGCCAGCCTGGAGTAGCCACCTTTACCAAGAGCTGCTTGGAGAGCAGCAAGGCGAGTTTCCTGACTCCTACGTTGTTCGTTATTTGCCATAACGCCTGAAATTATACTTTCAGTCATGTTTTTCTTTGAGTCTTCAAGGGATTTCAGCCTCAGAGGTTCTCGGAGCCCTAGGAGACATCCAGGGCTTCCCTGGTGGCTCAGTGGTAAAGAACCCACTTGCAGTGCTGGAGCTGCAGGAGACGTGGGTTTGATCCCTGGGTCAGGAAGATCCCCTGGAGGAGGGCATGGCAACCCACAACAGTATTTCCCATTAGTGAGAGAATCCCATGGACAGAGGAGCCTGGCAGGTTACAGTCCATGGGGTCACAAGGAGTTGGACATGATTGAAGCGAATTAGCAGCAGCAGCAGGCAGCAGGCAGGAGACATTCAGCTAAGAGTAAAGCATTATACGGACTGGATTGAAGCTAAATATGCTCATGTTAGCATTAAAAACAAGATAATAGGCCCCAAATGGAGTCACTTATGCTAAGCACCATGTCACGAAACCAAGACTTAATTACAGTTTTGGTTTTCCCAGACATGGAATCTTAAGCCAGTCAATCAGGAACTGCCTCAGCAGCACTGGTTAGGTACTCTGCCTGTTAGAGCCCTGCCATCTCCTATAGGAAAGTGACCTTGCAATAAACAGCCCAGTTTTTTGCCATGTGTAACTTCCTTATTCCTGCTCCCTTCTGCCTATGAAAGGCTTTCATTTGTATAGGTCTGTGGAGCTCCTTTGTCTTTGCTAGATCGGATGCTGCCCAATTCAAGAATCGGTGAATGAAGCAGTAAGACCTTTAAAATTTACTCAGTTGAATGCAAACATAGAAAACAGACTTGTGGACACAGAGGATGGGATGAATTGAGAGAGTAGCATGGAAACATACATTATCATATGTAAGATAGATCACTAATGGGAAATTGCTGTAAAACACAGGGAGCTCAGTGTAGTACTCTGTGGCAACCTAGAGGGGTGGATGGGGTGGGGAGTAGAGGGAAGTTCAAGAGGGAGTGGACATAGGTATACCTATGGCTGAGTCATGTTGGTGTGTGGCAGAAACCAACACAATATTGTAAAGCAACTTTCCTCCAATTAAAAATAAATACATTTTAAAAAACCTTAATGAGGGAATTTCAAAAAAATTCACCCAGTTGAATTTTGCTTTTAAACAGTAGCGAAAGAGAAGGGCTGAACAGTGTGAGAGGGAGAGAAAGAGGGTCACAGGTGGCAACTTTAGACATGATCTCACTTCATAAATCTGCCTAGAGCTTGCCTCAGGGAAAAATGAACTACAGTTTTGTAAAAAATTATAAGAAAAATTCTGTAAAATTTTTCCTTTCTCTATAATTTTTTGGAGGGGTTCTTTTTACTTTTCTAAATTTGTCCACACTCTTCTTTTTAAGTTACTTGGAAACCAAGGCATTTGCCTTCAGAAATGTACTTAAACTTCCTCCACATTCACACATTTCTGCAAAATCAAATACATGATCAGATTTAATAACATTATTCAAGAACTGCGCATGATTTACTGAAGGCCTCAGCCTATTTATTTAAAGCTCACAGTACACATGGACATATTGTTATGTTCAAACCACTGAAGAGAGACTGGCTTGTACACTAAACAAGTCAGTTTGATCAAAGCATAATCTTGGAGGAAACTTTTTTGATAAAATTTACCTTAAGACTTACTTGTCTCAAAATAGTCTAGCACAGTGCCTACACATGGGATATGCTCAATAAATACTTTTAAAAATGCATTTCATTATGATGGTCATAATTAAATAATAAATAACAATATAGTTAAATAACTACTCCAAGTTGGAAGGAAAAGAAAAAAAGATAGTTTCGAGGAAAAGAAAAAAAAGGTAGTTTCACAACTATTAGAAAAATTTGCTGTGGTATAAAAGCAAGGTGAAATGCAAATTACCCCCAAATACACACACACATACTCCATATTTAAACCAGAAACTATAGTCATTTTATTGCTCACACTCTTGGACATATTAATTATGTCTGAAAATTTGAAAAGGCTGCCATTATGGGATATTAATAATTGAGAGTTCTTATGAAAGTAACTTCAGGACCACAGTATAAAAAGATCAGAACGGTGACATACTTATTTTCTAAAGGTTGGTGAGTTTTAGAAGTGCACTTACCCCATTTGGACGGTTGACCCCAGAAATGAGGGTATGCAGTAGTCAGCAGCTGCCAGTGTGTATGGTGGACGAGCAGCAGAATCATCCCAGTAAATATCTTTCCTCATCTTGGGTAAGCTCATGTGCATTTCATCCACAGCCAAAAGAGAGACCTAAAATCATCAGTATAGTGTTAGAATAATTCTGATGTGAATTGCATTAAGAAAGAACAAGTTCCAGTGGGTGAATGAAGTTTGGGATGGGCTAGAACACTGCGAATGAGTGAATATATAAATGTCCACAGTTTATATTTGCTACAACTAGAGCTGCTACAGAGAGTTGCACATGTTGTTCATGAGAGCACTTGGCAGTGGGGGTAAGTGGGGCCACAAAGCTACCCAGACTAGATTCATCAAGCCACATACCCCCGAGTGGAGCACATCTTATCTGGAGGCAGGAGAGATACCTTTTTATTCTTTGCTCAAAATTAGCTAATTGTCTAGTGGGTATCCTGACAGCAACCACATAATCCCAGATATTATAGGAAGCTGAAGATTTCAATATACCATTTCACTGATTCCATAAGTACATTTATACTTGATATTTATCCTTTTTATTTGCCACGCATTTTTGTTTGTTTGTTTAGAAAAATATATCAACAAGTCTATACTGCTTGCGGTCATAATGGTCTTCTCCTCTTGACTTTGACAAATTGATGCTTGAATAAATTATTAAACTTCTGGGAATCCAAGTTTTACAGTGAGTGGTGTGGGTGTTACAATTGCTCCTTAACAGGCTGACAGTGTGATTGTTGGGGTCATACAGAGGTCATGATCTGTGGGCTGCACCAGGGTAATGGGATGGGATTCTCTCCCCTGTCCTTGGAATATACATTCCACCCATTGTCCCCAGAGTGGGAGCTGTTTCAAGGATACAGTCTTGAGAGAGCAATGTGTTGATGAGACCATCTGGACTGACTACATGACTGAACCCCAGTAAGGCTTCTATATCAAATTTTAGGATTCTGGCAGGTAGATGTGGAGGTCTATCCACCTTGTATCCACCCAGGACAAGCCTCTTGAGTAAGTTCCCTAGCTTGTTAAAACTGTCACATGCCAGCCTAACTCGGTCTGCTTTTCCTTCGGTCTCCCCGTTCCCTCCGTGTACGGGGGCTAGCTTGTGAACCAAGAGTAAAATGTTCAGTACTGTTTAAGAGCCGAGTAAGGACTTGAAACAAGTGGACCAGCTGAAGGCCTTTTCTTAGTTAGGTTTTCAGGAAAGAGAATGGTTGGAGGAGAATCTCGCCTAAAATAAAAATTCTCTCATGCTACCTCTTCAGGAATAACTTCTCTGGAATAATGCTTCAGCGTAAAAGCCCTGGGGTCCACCGGTGCCATTGAGGGAGATTTTGAGTCCCAGGCTGGTCTGGCCCCACATTCTCAGTGTCCAGCTGCTGGACATCTGACTGTAGGGACCTACATGATGGGCATTTCGGAACTCACATTGTATTGTGGCTGCCACTTTATCTCACTGTTAATCTTTTTAGGTGGCAACTGGAAACAGAGGGAAAATGTCTTAAAATATTGGCCTGTACTGAGATGGAAGAGGTTATGTAAAGAGGCTAATAAAGAAACTTACAAAGAAAACTGGATTGAAGGTCTATTGAAAAGGGATGCAATTTCACTGGAACTGAGATCCAGTGAGGTTTGTAAGGTTCCGAAAGAACCTGGAAGCAACATATTGAACAGCAAAAACCTCTTCGTTTGTGGCTGAAGCTCTCAACTTCAGAGGCCTGCGTTCAGAGTCTGTTTAGATGATCAATGTTTGTAAAGGACAGAAAAGCTTCTCTAACCTGCAGATTTCTGTCAATGCACCAGTTAGTTTCAAAATCATCGTCATCTTCTCCAAAAGGATTGATAAGCTGCTCAGCTACCTGCAATTGAGAACATAGAATGAGTCTGCCGTGATGCATGTGAAGACTAAGAGTGGAGGTTGGAGAGGATTCCTGTTTCACTCTCTGATTTCTTTTGTCACCTTTCACAGTAGGAAGCCTAGAGCAGAGTGGGAGTGGGTTGATAAATACACAGGTATTTATCAGTCAGTAAGACTGCACTCTCAGACCATCAGTCGTGCACCTGCATGGGACTGCTCTTCAAAGTCTCTGTCTATTCAGCTGGTGACAATGTAGGTCCCATCCAGGAGAAGCCATGAACTGTTTAGGAACCAAAAGACTGATTCTCAAGTACAAATCAGCCAGCAAGTATCGAAGGAGTTCTGACAATATGCTAGGCACTTCAAGGGGTGCAGAGCCTGTGCTCTGAAAGAATTTACAAAAGCCCAGGTGATGAGAGAAAATGTAACTGTGAGCAAGGTTATAGAGCAAAGAAAGACTTAAATCACAAAAAAAATATTACAAGGAGATGTCACAGTAACTGGACATAACTACTAAGTGAATGAGTCAGAGAGCTAGTAAGTCAGAAAGCTGGACTTTTTCTTACTTAGTTTTAACTTAAAGGATTTACTGCAAGTTACTTAGAAGTCACATAGATTTTTATCAAATATCTTCTAATAGTTAGTCAGTATTAGATGTTCTTACCATGCTCCTGAATTGAACAGCCTTCTTTTAAAAACAACTTTTTTTTTTTTTTTTTTTTTACCACACTGCATGCTGTGGGATCCTAGTTCCCAACCAGGGATCAAACCCATTCCACACTCTGCAGTGGAAAGGCAGAGTCTAAACCACTGGACTGCCAGGGAAGCCCCTGAATAGCCTTCTTGATGAGATTCATGTGCCACATGAGACTCACCCGTTCTTCTTTTTGATTCACTCCCTTTGATTTTTTATTATTTGGATGTGTGTGTGTGTGTGTGCGCATGCGCATGTGTGTGGTTTTTCCATTGGGCTTAAATGTGAAAAACTTACAAGTGTAGAAAATAAAAGCACCATTGATTAGTTGAGTTCCTAGATTCTGAGACTTCTTGGTCAAAAAGATCTATCTATATATTTTTTAGGATTTAGGTCTAATCACTTAGATCTGTTCTCAACATTGAGTGGACATCAAAATTATCTGAAAAGCTTTTAAAGAAAATTGATGGCTAGGTCCCTCCCCCAGAGATTCTGATTTAATGGGTGTGAAGCTGAGCCAGGCATCAGTAATGAGTAGAGCTCCCAAGAGATTTTAATGTGTGGCCATTGTTGAGAACCACTGATAGGGAAGGATATCCCCCTGTTCTGAGGGGTGGCCCTGGCAGGGCTGGTGCCTGGACCGGTCAGCTGCACAGCAATATCCATGAAAGAGTCCATCAGCGCAAGTTCCAAGGGGTGTCTACCCTTTCTTGCCTGGTGCGAGCATGCGTGCTAAGTCGCTTCAGTAATGTCTGCACCTTGTGACCCTATGGACTTTAGCCCTCCAGGTTCCTCTGCCCATGGAATTCTCTAAGCACGAATACTGGAGTAGGTTGCCATGCCCTTCTCCAGGGGAATCTTCCCAGCCCAGGGATTCCAACCTGGGAAGCCTATTTTTGCCTGAGGTTTTCTTTAAATAAAATGGGCTACTGGATGGATCCTGAAAATACTTTTGTTACATCCAGAATTTCACTTTTTTGACATCAGTCCTGCATATAGTATTATAGTCTACATTTAACTACCAAAATGATATCCATGATTTTTAATTGACTGTCACAAGGATAGCCTTTACTCACTTTGAGGCTCCGTTTCTAGCAAATAACTGAGTAATAGACTATTCATAAGGTTAAGCTGGGTTTTCTACACTTCAATATTTATAAATATTAGAATGGTCAAGACAAAACAGCTGTTTAGAAATTGAGATACAATCCACTGGATGGGAAAACTCCCTTCTCTTAGATTCGCCTATCTCTCAATGAGGCTAAGATTTTCTTTTCATATTTTGCCTTCAAAAATATTTTCCAAAGGAAAAAATATTTTATTTTTTTGGTGGGCCACTCTGCACAGCATGCAGGATCTTAGTTCCCTGACCAGGGATCGAACCCATGTCCCTTGCAGTGTAAGCAGGAGTCTTAACCACTGAACCACCAGGGAAGTCCCAAGAAGGTTAATATATTAGAGAATACTTCAGAAGGCAGGAACTGCTGACTGTTCCTTCCAGCCTGGCTGAACACTTAACATGGGCACAAAGTGAAGAATAAAGCTCAGCACAACTCAGGCAAAAGGACAATAGAAGACCAGAATGATAGAGGATCGAGTGTTTGGGCAGGTTGTGGCAATTTTCTGTTTATAAAGGTAGAGTGTACTTTTTCTCTAATGAGAAATGAGAGCTGTTAGTCTCTCCTGCTCTTCATCTTAAATGGGTAAAAATAATCCACTCACTGTCATCTGGTTAAAAATGTTTTTGCCATTTGTAAAGGAAATGCCTTTACTCTTTGGAGGGTAACTTGAAATGCCAACATATTTATTTTTTTCCTGGTTAAGATTCAAACCAATGAAAGTAAAGGTGTCTGCAGGGAAAAGGCTGCAACAGCATGGAAGACCTGGATGTGCATGTCGACACGTGGTTGTTTGGAAGGTCGGACATTTGAAATTCTACTTTATTAAAGTTATCTTCAAACTGTCCTTAGATTTCAGTTACCTTAAAGAAGGCATCATCTTTGACCTTTTTCTGTCACATACTGAAGAGAGGGAAGAATTAGGTTTCTGATATTGTTACATACATTGGGGTGAAGGGAGATGGTGGTGGGAACAAATAAAATTTAATGCTGATTACTGGACTAGTTCTTTTCATTGCTCTGACCTGCTTTTAATTTCCTGGCAAACCACATGTTGTCATTAATCCTGGTGTTTCTGGTTTTGATTCCGATGAATTCCTTCGAGTCTCAGTTCTGGTTTTGAAAATGGAATGCATTTAATGTCGTGGGGCAGCTAGTGGGATTTCAGGGAATAGAAGCTAACTATTAAGAGTTGAGCAGAGCCAAGATCGTTTAGTCGCTCAGTTGTGTCTGATTCTTTTCAAGCCATGGACTGTAGCCCACCAGGCTCCTCTGTCCATGGGATTCTCCAGGCAAGAATACTGGAGTGGAGTGCCAATGCCCTTCTCCAGGGGATCTTTCTGACCCAGAGATTGAACCCACGTCTCCTGCATTGCAGGCAGATTCTTTATCACTGAGCCACCTGGGAAGCCCAGAACCAAGATAAAAATATAATAATCATGCTTAAGTCTGAGATACAAGACTTCTTATTTACTTTCTTTTACTCTGCCTAGTCGCTTGTTGTGGTATAAAATATCAATGCAGGTATACTTAATACTTTAATTTCATTATTGTAATCCTAGTGAGAGCACACAAAGACTTAGCACAATCAATGGCCGTGAAAGAGTAGCGTCTTTGCATAGACGAGCTGCTTCAGATCTCTGCACTACAGTGCTCGCCACATCCCTGCCACTTGAACTCCCAGCTGAAAAATAGTAACATCTCAGCTATTAAATGTTAAATCTACCTTGGAGTCACTCATGAATGAGTGATTCAGTAAGGGATCAGTGTGCAGAGTTTGGAACAGGACCTAGATTGTAGAGAGGGTCTCAGGCATGGAGACTGTTGGCTACCTTGAGCCATCCTGCATAGAAGAAGAACTGTAGGAGAGTGAAGATTGGAATGTAAAGATCTAGGTCATGCCCCGCATAGCCTTTGGTGGGATCCAAAAACTGGCGTCCGATCAGGCAGGCAAAGAAGAAGGTGTAGACAGCCAGCGTGACCACCTGAAACAGAGAGAAACCCTACTGAGAGCACAGCCCTGGCTGCCCCGAGAGAGCCAGCATGCCAAAGCGGGCAACAAAAAGAAAAATCATGTGCCGAGGATTTGATACCTGGGTGTAAACCAGCGGAATCCCAACCCAGTCATAGCCAAACAAGAGGCTGCACCAGGAGCGAAATCGGTTCATTTCCTAAGCCAGAAATAGATAAAACACAATTGACTAAGATGATGGGTGTGGTAAATAACATTTACTGGGGTTCAGAATATGGCTGTGGCTTTTAGAAATACACCCATAAAATAATGATTGTGACTTCAAAAGACTAGAAATTGGTTCTGAAGGCCACTCCAAAAGGAAAATTTTGAAAATGACAAGCTATTGACATCATTCAGTGATGTGCAAAAGGGAAAAGTACGGTTGTAAAGTTTAAAAAAATATTAAGGTAAATCAGGATGGTATAGAAATATCCCCTACTCTATTGAATTCAGAATTTCCCACTATATATATATAGGCCCAAAGGGGTGGTGGAAATGCAGTAGTTAATATTTCAAACAAATCATTTCTAAATTATGTGGAGAGCAGAGTATTTTTTGTTTCCTCTCTTTTGAAAACAGCCTTTCTCTTAGAAAAAAGCCTAAATACATCTATGCCTTTTCCCCCAACAAATGAACACTTTAGAATACTTCTATTGATAGAAAATCTATCTCTGTTAAAGCAGAAAGGACTGAGATCCATTGATTTCTTTTTTCACTACTGAACACAAGTTATTATTTAAGACAGAAAGAGTATATGCTAGTTTGGGAGCTATTTTAAAATCATTCGCTCCTTTTAGCCTAATGAAGGCAGGAGACTGTCATGGCACAAATCTATCTAGCCCATCTATAAATTTGTTTCTCAAATGCATTCAGGATTATTTCATTTAATGAAAACACAGCTTTGTTTCCTGGGTCATCTGGAAAGCTGATTAACTTTGCTAAGTCACTTCAGTCATGTCCGACTCTTAGTGAACTGGCGGACTGTAGCCCACCAGGCTCCTCTGTCCATGGGATTCTCCAGGCAAAAATATTGGAATGGGTTGCCATTTCCTCCTCCAGGAGATCGACGTTGGGATATTACAATTTTGGGGAACTGACTGGGGATTTGGGTCCAGGATCCTGGAGTTAGGGATGGCGAATATGCCTCTTGGGTGCCAGAACCTTCTGAGCCCTTTGCAGACATTGCTGATCAATCAAGGAACATTTTCTTGTAGAGCCTATTACAAAGCCTATGTGTGTTAGTCACTCAGTTCTGTCCAGTTCTTTTCGACCCCATGGACTGAAGCCCGCTAGGCTCCTCCATCCATGGAATTCTTCAGGTAAGAATACTGGAGTGGTTTCCGTTTTCTTACTCCAGGGGATCATCCTGACCCAGGGATTGAACCTGAATCTCCTGCATTGCAGGTGGATTCTTTACCGTCTGAGCCACCAGGGAAGTCCATATTACAAAACCTAGTTCTGCTTAAAACAGCCTCTAAGCAACCACCTCCAACCAACCTCAATTAAAACTGTGTTATATTCTCCTCCTGCATTCCAAGGTTCTAATCCTTGCCCAGACTTTCTGGTTCCTTTGGAACCAGGATTGAACAAAGCAGACTCGTCCAGATCCAGCCTTTTACATCCAAGTCCCTGCTGGTGTTTGAGTCATATCTTTTAACTGATGTTTGCAAAGTACTTACAGTCATCAGTGATTGAAGATCAACACTGTCTCTGATTCTACCTTCCTTCCGGGCTTTAGCTGCAAGATTTCCAAACCAGATGAATGGAACCCAGTATTTCAGATGAGGAGATTTGAGGTGGTCGAATAATTTTCTTTCCTCTGCTGTCATAAAACCTTTACACAAAATAAAAAAAAGATAGGTTATACAGACTTGATTTAGCATTAATGTTTGTCTTAGTTGCTCAGTCGTGTCCTATTTTTTGTGGCCCCATAGATTGTAGCCTGCCAGGCTCCTCTGTTCATGGAATTCTCCATGCAAGAATACTGGAATGGGTTGCCGTTTCCTTCTTTAGGGGATCTTCCTGACCCAGGGATTGAACTGGCATCTCTTATGTCTCCTCCGTAGCAGGTGGATTCTTTACCATCTAAGCCACCAGGGAAGCCCCTTAGCATTAATATATTACCCTAAATATTTCAGCTTCTACCATGTGGGCATAGAATGGGGGATATTCAAGAAATAAAAAATAATGTGGCTCCTGTCTCAAGTAGTTTTTACTTGTTTAGAGAAAAGGACTATTTACCTCCATAAGGATTGCTTACATGCATTGCCTTATATACTGATATATAACTCTGCGTGTGTGTTTGTATGTGCGTGCATGTGTGTGTGCGTGTGCGTGTGTGTGTGATCATAGTGCCAGTAGGAAGCAGTTCAGTTCAGTCACTCAGTTGTGTCCGACTCTTTGCGACCCCATGAATCGCAGCACGCCAGGCCTCCCTGTCCATTACCATCTCCCGGAGTTCACTCAGACTCACGTCCATCGAGTCCGTGATGCCATCCAGCCATCTCATCCTCGGTCGTCCTCTTCTCCTGCCCCCAATCCCTCCCAGCATCAGAGTCTTTTCCAATGAGTCAACTCTTCGCATGAGGTGGCCAAAGTACTGGAGTTTCAGCTTTAGCATCATTCCTTCCAAAGAAATCCCAGGGCTGATCTCCTTCAGAATGGACTGGTTGGATCTCCTTGCAGTCCAAGGGACTCTCAAGAGTCTTCTCCAACACCACAGTTCAAAAGCATCAATTCTTCGGTGCTCAGCCTTCTTCACAGTCCAACTCTCACATCCATACATGACCACTGGGAAAACCATAGCCTTGACTAGATGGCCCTTAGTCGGCAAGGTGACATTAAATGTGGACTAGGACATCAAGGGAATGTCTCTTCTTTAGGGTTTGGTAAAATTGAGAACAGGAATACTTAGAATTGTTCGGATTTAAAGAATAAAAGGTGGTAATGTATACAAAGCACTTAGTGTTTTGCCCAACAGGTGATTCACATGACTTTTCCTCCTGATGCTTCTTTTCAAACACCTAATTAACCAGGTTCTCTTCTGAGAAGCCTTCCTTGATTCCTTCTGCCTCTCCCCTTCAAATCACCACAGGGCTCTCTCTTGCCTCATGTTATGGTCGTGTTAGACACAAATGTTTCCTCTGCTAAGACCCTCTGGGAGGGCAAAAAGCATATTATCTTCACAGTCCCCACAGCATTTTGCATATACTTTAAAAGCGTTTCTTTGATTTTGTGTGTCTCCGTGTGTGTATGTGTGTATGTGTGTGCATAACACAATTTGCTTCAGCTTTCAGTGACTTCTCTGAGCCTCAGTTTTCTCATGTGTAAAAGAGACAATAATGTCTACCTCACAAGGATGTTGTAGAAGTACCTGAGATGAGGAACATATGTCAAGAGGGTAACATAACACTTTGCACATAAATAACACTCAGTAAGTGCTAACACATAATATATTATGTGAAACTTTACTCATCCTCCACCGCCTGCACACCAAAAGAAGAGACTTGAATAATAGGAGAGGAATAATAAGGTAGCAGGTTTATTTATTAACAAACATTTATGGAATGTCTACTATGTAAAAAGTTTTGTTCATATAAATATGTGCTTCAAAAGCTTACTGTTTACACTTGACCTTTTTTTTTTTTAATTAGATAGAGTAGTTCAGTGGGCACAAAAATCCTAACAGGCTAAAGAAATATTAATGGGGAAAGTAAGTCTCATTTTCCCAACCTGAAGGAAATCACTACAACCACATTATTGTGTATATTTCCGGAGAAGTGTCACAGATTTCACGGAGGCCAAATTTTTAAAAACACAAATGACTTTATACTCCATACATGTCTGCCATTTGCTTCTTTTCTTCAAGTTGTATCTTGGAGGTATTTTTTGTTAAGATGTGGAGAGCAGAGTCGTTCTTTTTATGGCTGCACTCTAGTTAGCTTTATACAATATTTTGCACAACTAGTCTTCTGAACAGAGTTTTAAGTTGCTGTCACAAAGCACCTCGCTGAGCTCCCTGTGCTGCAGAGCAGCTTCCCACTCGCCACCTATCTTACACGTGTAGTATACATAAGTCAACGCTGCCCTCTCAATTCATCCCACCCTCTCCTTCCTATCTGTGTCCATGAGACCATTAGGGCAAGATTCCTGACCCGGTGTTGGCCCTTATGGTCTTGTGTGCCTGTGTCTTAGCCCAAATGCCTTTTAGAAAATACCAGTGCCTTTGCCTTACCCCCAGAGGTGCTGATTCAGTGGGTCTAGAGTAAGGTCCAGGGGTAAGCATGCTTTTAAATCTTCCTGAGTGATCTAATGAATTGGGTCCAGGCAGTTGCACGTTTACAAATCTCTGCAGGAAATTCTGAACTACAGTGACACTTGAAAAATCACTTCCTCACTGAATGAAGATTCTGTTAAGTCAGTTTGAAATAAACAGAGTAACAATTACAAGGCGAGTATTTACCAACAAGAGATTAGTTTTAGATAATACTCAGGTTATTTACATTAACTTTGAAAAGGTCTGCCCATGCCAGGGGAACTGAACTCTCTCTGGTGGTCAAAAATAAGAATGAGCCCGAGAATTCTTGTCTTGTTTCTCAGTGCATTTCACAGTTGTTGCATGATCTAGATAATCCATTTGGGTTTTTGTTTTAAAAGACTTGCAGAGTATGATTAAATCTAATGATAAGTCAATAGATGACCTGTCTTGGCTCTGTGCTTAAAGACCTACTGCAACCTTTCACCCTTTCCCTGGAAGCCTATTCTCAGACATTTCATATTAATTGTCTAACAGTTACAGTCTTGGGATTTATAGTGAAGTTTCCAAAAATGACCGCATTTGTATACTTGGCTGAAATCTCTGTCATTTGACCAAAGAATAACTTTACCTCTGGTTATTTTTTATTCAGGAGTATGGATCAAATTGTGCTGGCAAGTCCTTTCTTGACTTCTTGGCAGAAAGCAAATATGCAGAGTGAGGAATTATTTAATGCAAACACTAAAGCAAGAGTTAGGTACCCCATTCCCCTCATCCCTGTCGTGTAGCAAACCCATTGGTTGAAAAGGGATATGCAGAGTTAGGAAAGCAGGGGGTTTTAAATGTTCAGTCCAAATTTACTGAGTACTTTGCTAGGTGCTGTGAAAAATGAACCAGACACTAATATGTCCTCCAAGAGTATACAGGCAGAATAATTTTTATTATTTCCTGCAGGGTTATACATCTTATACAAAATAACCCTATCTTTGGAAATTAAGTTACTGGTCCTTTGAAAGAAAAGTCTAGATTGTTAGTGAAATCAATTCAGAGAGCATTTGTTATTAAATGGAATGCCATCCTCATCAGTGCTTCAGACCATTTTAACTAGAGATCAATGATATTTTCAGAATGTAGTCATTATCCTCGTCTCTAAGGCTATGTTCACCACAGGTATCAATTTGCTGCAGTTTGGCAATACCATCAGTTGGCTGAACCTCACATTACCCTGTCTCCTTCACATATCTATCTTCATGCCACATTTCCTCAGACCCTATCCACACTCCTAACATTGCTATTTTATCTTGCTATTGCATCTGGCTTGAATTTCTCTTGCTATCTCTTTTCCTTCTGGTTTTCTGGCTAGTTCAGCTGTGCTCAGCAATTTTCATATCACTTATCCCAAAGAACACTTTTTAATATTTCAAATCAGAGTAAAAATATGTATATATAGATAGATATACAATTATGCACACACACAGGGGCTTCCCAGGTGGCACTAGTGGTAAAGAACCCGCCTGCTAAGGCAGGTAGACACAAGAGACATGGGTTTGATCTCTGGGTGGGGAAGATCCCCTGGAGGAGGGCATGGCAACCCACTCCAGTATTCTTGCTTGAAGAATCCCTTGGACAGAGGAGCCTGGCGGGCTATAGTCCATAGGACACAACTGAAACAACTTAGCATGCACACACACACACACAAACACATTTGTATTTTCTTGTGACTTGAATTGTGGCTTGATGGAGTAGGATCTGCTGCTGCTGCTGCTGCTGCTGAGTCACTTCAGTCATGTCCAACTCTGTGCGACTGCATAGACGGCAGCCCACCATGCTCCCCCGTCCCTGGGATCCTCCAGGCAAGAACACTGGAGGGGGTTGCCATTTCCTTCTCCAATGCATGAAAGTGAAAAGTGAAAGTGAAGTCGCTAAGTCGTGTCCGACTCTTCGTGACCCCATGCACTGTGGCCCACCGGGCTCCTCCGTCCATGGGATTTTCCAGGCAAGAGTGCTGGATCGGGTGCCGTTGCCTTCTCTGAGGATCTGCTACTTTAAGGCAAAATTTTATTGCTTTCAAACCGAAGGACCAATGAAGTCCATTAATCAACAATATTCCAGCAATTGCAGACTTGGTCGCAGCTGAGGCAGATGTCTTTTGCCTCTAAAGCAGAGCATGCCCATCAGGCTCTATTAAGAGAAGAGCTAAGAGCTCTGCTTCTCAAAACTTCTAGCAGGGTTTATTGCCAATTCTTTCTGAAAGAGTAACTTGTGCATTCAGCATGTCAGCTGTTCTCAGAGAGGTGACTTCTTCGGAAGCATTGCAATGAGCCCGATTCATTTTCCTCTCTGTACTTTCCAAATGAATGGAATGAAGCCACCAGATTCAGCTGCAGCTGTTCTTTAAATTCAATGGTAGAAGTTCAGAAATCCCTGTCAACTGGGAAAAGCAAGAGAAGGCAAAATGTGACTGAGAGAGAGATGCAATCACAGTGTGAAGGCATTGTGGAAGGCAGTATTCAGACATATGTTTTTTCTCTATGAACCACAGAAAGAAAGATATCCCAAAACAATTATTGGCTTTTCTGGATGAGGTGCCCCTTGATTTTTCTGCTCTGTTCCATTCCATTCCATAAAAATGCTGGCTCCAAGCCATTAAAATGATGTAAGAACCCAATAATTAGTTACAACCCACAATTTGAAAGCTTGAGATAGGATATGGTTGAGTAAAGTCAGTTTCTGGGGTAGCAATGCTGAACACAGACAGAAACTCCTCTATTTTCCTAATGTGAGAAAAACATCTCTAGTCAGCCATATTCCTGTCTCTAAATTAGTATCCTATTTGGTAACTCACTGCCTTCTACACATGACTCACTGGAAATACCATTCACAAAATCAGTGCTCTTAACTCCTCGCCTGTCCAGGTGGCCCAGAATTCCATTTGTGCTGGGTAAACTGATCTGAGACAATTTGCAGATAAAGTTGGAGGAGTTAATACATGTGCTCTGGTGCAAGACTTTGCTGCACAGTAGAATGGTCTAGGGAGTTTTAAAAACTCCCAGTGCCCAGGTTATACCGTATACCTATTGAATGTTAATATCTGGAGATGTGAGCCAGGCATCAGTATTTTTAAAAGATCCCTAGTGATTCTATCTTATAACAAAGTTTGAGAACAACTGCACCTAGCGCAGAATCACACAGCAAGCTGGACATTCTGGCATCCTTCAGTTCTGCTCAGTTGCTCAGTTGTGTCCAACTCTTTGCGACCTCAAGAATAGCAGCACGCCAGGCCTCCCTGGCCATCACCAACTCCCAGAGTTCACTCAGACTCACGTCCATCGAGTCAGTGATGCCATCCAGCCATCTCATCCTCTGTTGTCCCCTTCTCCTCCGGCCCCCAATGCCTCGCAGCATCAGAGTCTTTTCCAATGAGTCANAGATTTAGCAAACGGATTTAGTACTGTTTCTTTTAGAGGAATGTATACCATTTCCCTTTGTCTATTTTTGTGCTTCTGGTGAGGAACTATGAAGGGAAATATTTTCTTCTCCTGATCACTGTGAAACTCCAGATAAAATGTTTTGATTCAGTCTCACCGTAACATAAACCCAATTAAGGCCATCACTTAAATTGGCAAAGATCTGGAATTGAGCCACTGACTTAACTTGGAATGAGTGACATCTTCCAGGGCAGGTGATTGAAATGACTGGAATTTTCCAGGGTAGGTTTGTAGCCAAGAGGGAAAATAACAGAGGTTTCTGGGTTGCAGCTCCTCTGGCAAATAAATGTTTGAAAACAGACCAGTGCAGGGAACTTTTGGCATAATAAACACTTTTTTGCATTCGATTGCTATATTTCTATTTTCATAGGAGCATAAAGAACTTTTAATTTACAATTTGGGAAATGTAATCTGTAACATCAAAGTTTATGTACTTCCTAGAATAATGATTCATCTAATTTCCTGGAATAATGTAACTTGAGTGTCCAGCTTAATGGCAAGGAATGTTCAGGGACCAGCAGGTGAATGACCTAGTCCACAAGTGTGGAGCCCCTGGCTGGGGTCTTAGGGTAATATTTCCAGAATTTGCCAAGCTCCATGCCAGCCACTGGCATGGGCCATCCTGTTTGTCGTGAGTTATGCCATCCTGTTTGTCATGAGCCATTCTGTCCCTAACTGGCTAGCTCCCAGCTCCATATGAGGCAAGATGGAGACCCAAAAGACCCCCAACCAATGACCACCCCTTTCATAGGAATTTTCTTTGTCCTGAGGCCATAAAAACTGGCCACAAGCCCATGTAAGAGGTCTGCTCTCCCTCAAGCTGGTGCGCTGCTCTAACAGCGTCTCTCACTCGGCTCCCCTTGTGTCGGCTCTTCCTGTTCTGTCAGGAAGTCAGCCTGCTGTCTGTGCGGTGCCCCTTACTACCTCAGTCCCTTGTTCTCAATACATTCTGTCTTCTAAAACACTCTGTCCGGAAATTCGTTTCCAGCCTGTGCTCAGACTGCTTCAACAATCAGCCCTAGTGAAGCCAGATGCTTCAGAAGAAAATGCTGATCTTCATTCTCTCCACCCTCTCCCTCTTTTTCTCCTGCTAGTCCTGAATCTTTGTGACAGGGACCCTCCCTGAAGCAATATAAAGAGGATGGAAGGAAACTGCCATTGCCCTAAAGTCCACTGTTTCTCAGAGTTTGATCCAGAGACTGTCCCCCTTGCCTCGAAGTCTCCAGAAGCTTGTTAAATATGCTCATTCCTAGACCCCACCCTAGACCTGCTGAATTGCTAGGGGTGGTATCTTAGGGCCTGCAGCTTTAGCAATACTGATTGAAGTTTGAGAACATTTACTTCCCTGACAGGTGCCTTTATGTGAGAAGTCCACTGAGGCTTTTGGGCCCCAAACATTGCCCCCCTGCTTTGTCCCTTCTCCTTAGGGGGCCCCTGTTTCTACTACCAGCCCTCTCTGCCCTCAGGCAGAGCAGGTGCCCTGGCTCTGTGCTCAGGGCACCTGCCAAACATTTTCTGCCATGCCTGAACTTCCTGTTCTTCCCAGAAATGTTGGCACAGGCCAAGGACAGACAGAGAGGAGGAGACATGTGCCCGGCTGGGAGAGCCTGGAATCCAACGCCACGTGCAGACTGAGTCAGAGCTCTCTGTTAGGGAAAGGAGCAGGAGATCCGGTAAGTCTGTTCCACCAACTGACAGAGAGGCTGCTCCCCACGCGGAGGGCAGTGGGGCAGCCAGGAGGGACCCTATCTCTGAAGCATCTGCCCCAGCTTGGAAGGGCATTTGCCCCACCACGTAATACACAAACCTGGTGTTCCTGTGGGCACATGCTGATCCACCACCCCTTTTTCTGCCTACTGAGAAAACACTTATGAGTGAAAAAGAGTAGTAGAGACCTTTATACTGAGAGAATTAGTTATGATCCCAGAGTGCACTTGCAAAGGCTTTAGCACCCCCTCTCCTATCTCCCTCACTTCTCTTCCTCCTTCAGACTCTTCACACAAACTGACCAAAAACCCAAAGTGAGAATGATGCTTGTTGTGTCCAGGCAGGTCTAATTCAGGTCCCCTAGATCAGGGGTCCCCAACCTCCAAGTGATGGACTGGTACTGGCCTGTGGCCTGTTAGGAACCGGACTGCACAGCAGGAGCTGAGCGGCAAGGGAGTGAGTGAAGCTTCATCTGTACAGTGCCCCCATCGCTCGTGTTACTGCCTAAGCTCTGCCTCCTGTCAGTTTCTGCAAAATGGTGAGCTGTATAATTATTTCATTATATATCACAATGTAGTAATCACAGAAATAATGTGAACAATACATGTAATGAGCTTGAATCACCTCGAAGCACCCCCCACCCCATCAGTCCATGGAAAAATTATCTTCCATGAAACCGGTCCCTGGTGCCAAAAAGGTTGGGGCCCGCTGCCCTAGATGATGGGCTCTGATCAAACTGCTGCCTGAAGCCACCCTACAAATTCTGGAGCCTCTAGCATGGTTGAAACCTTGAATTCACTCTTTTATTAACTGTTACAGCTTTGTGTTTAGTAAAGAATTAGTTGGTGAATGCCAAAGCCTTTTACCCCAGGGGTGAGAAAAAGGATTAAAGAATAAGCATCTCAGAAAAGATTCAGAACTTCTCAAACTCCAGTGTATAAACAAAGCAGCACAAGAGTGTGTTTAAATGCAGATTTCCCAGGCCTTCCATGGTTCTGATTCAGTAGGTCTGAGGCAGGGGCCAGGAGTTTGCATTTTAAATAAACAACTCAAGTTATTCAAGGTGTAAAGGGCCCATGGGTCTGCAGATCATACCTTGAAACGTACTTGTTTAAATGCACATCAAAGAGCAAAAGATTTCATATGCCCTTGGAATGGTTGGGGTCCTGGTGGTTGGAGAGAAAGAAGTATTGGAGTATTCTGAATGTCTTGGAAAGGGGGAGAGGGTGGATGCAAGTAACCAAAACAGGCATTTGTGTAAGTTTGGTAATCAGTGAGCATTGATGTTATGAAAAGTGCACCTAAAAGAAATGAATTCACATTGTTAAACATCATTCTCCCACTCATCTCACAATTTCTACTTGCCCCTCAGACCTGAGAACAACTCAGGCCTCGTTGAGCTCATGTCTGACTTGGGGTCCCACAAGGGGCTCCAATGCCAGCTGCCCTGCCACCTCCCCACTTGCTCTTGATATGAAGGTGACGTTGAGAGGAGGAGATCTGCTCTGAGGATTGGGCCTGGAGTCCCGATTCCGGTCAGAATGTGCCCTCTTCTTTCTAAGGGTGCATCAGGACTAGAGACACCTTTATCCATCCAAGTAACTTTAGCTCTTACTCATCCTTTTGGAATGAGCCAAATCTTTCTCATTTGTTTTAGAACTTTTTCCAGAGGTCGAAATTCTTATCTCATTCTATCCTTTAGATATTAGAGTAAGAAAAGTAAGCTATCAAGTGGCATTTTCAACCTGGTCATTCTGAAGCAGCATTCCATTTTTAAATTTGGAGGACGGGTGGCAGTTAATTTTTCTTTAAATTCTGACCAGTTTTACATCGTAATATACCTGTATGTTTGCCAGGCCATTTATACCCTTCATCTGACTCTCTAACTGACTCCTTGTGACTCACTGCTGCTGCTGGTGCTAAGTTGCTTCAGTCGTGTCCGACTTTGTGCATAGATGGCAGCCCACCAGGCTCCCCCATCCCTGGGATTTTCCAGGTAAGAACACTGGAGTGGGTGCCATTGCCTTCTCCAGTGCAGGAAAGTGAAAAGTGAAAGTGCAGTCGCTCAGTCGTGTCTGACTCCTGGAGACCCCATGGACTGCAGCCCACCAGGCTCCTCCGTCCATGGGATTTGCCAGGCAGGAGTGCTGGAGTGGCTGCCACTGCCTTCTCCCGGCGACATTACTTTCTCACAACTTGCTCTGTGCCCCTCACAACAGCCTCTACGTTCCTTCCTTACTTCCATCTTGACTTTCACAGCCTCCTGGTCATAGATGATCAGGAAGACCTGGGATGTCACATCAAATGACTCCTTCTAAAATGATCAAAGGCCTGTGTTATGCCTTTACACTAGATGATTTCATTCTTAAAAGCAAGAATGCATGTCATACCATGTGCCAAGTAAGCTTCTAGACACTGCAAATATTATCTTATTTAATCCTCACAACAAGTTAGGAGGTAAATGAGATCAGAGGGTTTTACAAAATCACTATAACCTCATTTTATGGATGAGGAAACTGAAGCAATAGAAAGGTAAAGTAACTTAGACAAGGTCATGAGGCTGGTAAAGGGTAGAGAAGGGGTTGAACTCTTACTCTGTGTTCTTGGTCACTATATTGTCATCTGAAAAGACAAAACCAAATCAAACAAAAACTTCCCAAACCTCCAAAAACAAGCAAAAATGCTATTCTTAAAATATATATACATATCTGTATGTATTTTCAAGGACATTTCAGAAAAAGAGACTGGATAATGAAAGCTAATTTGAGACTGTACTCAACATAAAGGCAAAATCATCTCATGGTTCCTGTTTACTATATATTCATTTATACTTTCCAACATACTCTCAGATCGATCAAAGACAACTCAGCACAACAACCCATTTTTATTCTGTACATGCCAACAATGATCTCATTTAATCCTTATCCCCTTGAAGGCTGATTTAACAGCTTCTCTGCTAAATATTAACCGCAAAGAGAACCATCCTTCAAATGTGATTTGTTCTCAGCATCCTGTGTCCAGGAGGCCAGGTACAAAACTACGTCTACTCTGAGGAACAGAAGAGATAACAGACCTCCACTGAAGTTGCCTTTTACTGCCACTTATCAGAGTCTGCGTAGATGAAAACCCACATTGCTATTTCCTATCAGAATCTGCTATGTTTGGGGTAAAGTATTAAATTAGGAGTTCTGAGTCTTAATTGAAAATCTGACTCTCCCATTAATGAGCAATGTAATCCAGGGCAGGTCATATCCTCTCTGAATCTCTCATGGTTTTATTGAGGTCCAAATGAAATAATGTTTGTGAAAGTGCATAAGCTATAAAGTGCTTGACAATGTAAGATAATATTACAGATGGTTTATATTTCTTTAAAAATGATATATGATGAAATATGAAAATGGAATAGGATAATTATTATAGATTGTAATTAATATTACTATATTATGACTGTTGGCGACTTAATATGAGGTTGACTGTTTGCTGTTTCCTTTGCTCTGCCCCCCAAGTAAACCTCTTGAGGGCAGGAATGATGGCTTATTCATTTTTTGCCCCTTAGGACTGTTTCTGGCACAGGATAGGTATTTAGTAAATGTTTCTTGAATGAATGAATGAATGAATAAAAGATACTTTCAGAGGAAATTTGAAGGTTGAGAGGAGCCCCATGGAAGGAAGAGTAATTCACAATACCTGCTTCAACCACGTGGTCCATCGTCGGAAACCTTTTGTACACAGCTGTGCTCACTGAGCGGAAAATGAGCAGGGAGGTGAGATTGACATAGCGCATCAGCGTCCTCCTGAGCAGGCGCCCATGCTCGTCACTTCCATGAACAGTGCTGGAGATGAGAAACATCAGCCTGTCTGGCCAGGGCAGATTCACAAACTGGTTCCACCATCGATTCACTACTAGAGTAACATAAAAGCCTGCAGAATAACGGGAAACTGTAAAGCAATTTCTTACTGAAGACACTTTGTTGACACTGATGCTTTTAGCAGAATTTTAGCCTTTTTAGAGATCGGGGTGTAAAAACATTTAGTTATCCATATCTTATGATTTTTCCCTCCAGAAAAAAAAATGTAATTTGTGCCTGGCAATGGCATAACACTCAGTAAGTGGATATTAGAACTCACATATTGATGGCAAAAAGTGGAGAGTTAGTGAAGAGAAAGCTTAATCGTCCAAGAGCAGATCATTACCTCAAACTTGTTGGGTGTTAATTTAGCAAAAGCAGTCTTGAAGGTAAACCTTATGGATGATTCTGGTTCTATTGCAAGCGGTGACTTTTCAGGCATGCCTCTCAGCTTGGAAACACTCCCATGCAGAGTCACTGATGTCACCGTTGCGGAGACAGCTGTGTGGCAGCATGCTGCGTGTGACCTATACTTACCAAGCACAAAGGTTACTGGAATTTGTTCAGCATATCTGTCACAGTAAATTGATAATTTTTCAAAGAAACGTTTTTGGGCTCCTGTAAGTAACAATCTGGAGCAAAAATAAAATGCACAGCCCTTTATGATATTATACTTCTGCACCTGCTTTGCAAGTGACATTCACTGCAAACAATTAAGCAAAAATAATCTCAGTTTTTTTTTAAAGGAGCAGTAGCTTTTCCTTTTATACCTAAGCTGATGTATCTCAAAAGCTTTTTAACTGCTGAAAATTTTAAGTACTGATGTTTTTAGCACATAAATGTTATTGGTCATTAGACAGTGGGACATAGTAATCCATTTTATTTTGAATGTTTTATATTTTTAAATTTTTATATGATTAATGCATGGGATTTGGAGCAAAATACTTCATAAAGGAGTCCATTATCCAATTATTAAACATATGTACTTAAAAAAGAATGTCTTAATTATGTTTATTATTGGAATATGCTTATTAAGTAATTATTGAATAATAACCCTGGATTTGACATCTTGATTTTACTTTCTCATGAATATTCTACTCAGTACATTCTTGGTTATGTGTGTTATACCTCAAGGGATGTTATAACTGTTTATTTTAAAGCCTAGAGTTATTTAAAATATAAAACAACAACACAGGGTCAACAGAAGTGAAATTTTTATTATTATATGTGGTGAGTTTTTATTTCTATAGTATAAAAATATCAAAATTTATATTATAGATCTGATAGAAACCCACTTTCTGGTGTTGTTAAACATTTAATAAAGCTATTATTGATATTTATGTTTCAAGGGGGAGATTCAGAATCAGAAGAGATATCTCAAGGCAGGTTAATAATGATGATCGAAATCCAGAAAGAAAGCAGATGAATTTGAATAAATGAATGAATGCAGCTGTTCCAAAAGAATCAGGACTCCCTTGGAAACACTATGACATATGTCAGAGGCCTATTTGGGTCAGTAGAGCTTTGAGGAAGGAAGCGGAGGGATAATGAGGTGACAGTGAGCCACCAATCAGACTGCTGGTGAAGAGCTGGGAGCTGGTGCTAAGAATGTGTGTGGGATTCAGGGTGGGCTCGGAGTGCCCAAAGCTGAGGGTGCAGCCTTAGCTTTGGAGGGGGTGTCAGAAATTCTACAGTCAAGAAAAGATGACAGGCAAGGCATCACCTGGTGGATAGGCCTTTCAAGGCGAGGCTGATGACAAGTTACAGCCAGATTGGTTTCCGGTACTCAAATTGAATTGGTCAGAGAGAATTAAATGTGGAGAGCACGGACCATAGAGCCTTACAGAGCCATGTCTGAGTCCCAGATCTGCCACTTACAGATTTGGATTTTGAGCATATTTTTAAATCTCTCTGAGTCTCAGTTTTCTCATTTGTAAATGAGGATAATAATAATAATACCTGTGTATCAGGGATGTTAGGAGGATTAAAGAATACATGATATATAAAACTGCTTAGCATATAATGTCATAGTCAATAATAAAGTGGTTGTTACTATTAATAATTGGCCAAAGGAAAAAATATTAAGCTAATAGACACATAGAAATTTTACTAGCTAGAAGGTACTACAGCAAATATTTTGTCAAATGTATCCCAAAATACAAACAGAGATAATCAAACTAGTGAATTCGGGTTCTATCTTATGATTTTTTGACAAGCATAACTATTTGCTTATAATGGGATTAAAAAACCTTAGCATTGTTAGTGGATATGAGAATGAAACTATGTCTATATTTGTCTACAGGTATGTCTGACTTTCTCAACAGATTCAGCCTGTAGTTCTTGGTAGAGCTTTGATCAAGATAAAAGGACCTATTTTAATAAGTTTTTACATTTGAAATTTAAAGAATGAAAAATGGCTTGAACTAATGATTGTTATAAACACAAGCGCTTTTTGGTCTTTAGAAAAAATATGTGCATAGAGTTTTGTGGGAAATAAATAAGACATTGGAGCTAAAATTAAGGCCTAGTGGAGCATCTCTGGCTACGATGCAACTGTTCTAAGAGCTATTCTATTCTAAGCAGCAGTAGCAGCAATAAATACACATTAGTAAAAATAAACGAATGAGACAATTATCCTGAAACGTCATGTGTCTTCCACCATTTGATATTGTGAAGGATTGGATGACATATAAATAAACTGTCAAAATAATACTGTATTTAGAAGATGTATTCAAAAAATCATTAGAGGTTTTTAATAAAACTTCCCTTTTAAAGATATTTTGCCAAAATGTATACCAATATATACATTTTTTTTGGAACAGTAGTTTTGATATATAGCAAAGTAACTGTTCACTTTTGGTCATTATTGACCAGTCAAATTAACTTGCCTCTTCTTCACATGGGGTCCTGTCACTGCAAGGAGGAATACAGGTGAGAGCAATGACATGCAAATTTGTTCCTGGTATGCAGAAGGGAAAGAACAAACTGATACGCACAGAAAAGGTGGAAATACAGCCTCAAAAACCTTTTAACTTTTCTATTTTAAGTTTTAACTTCTCCCTGAGAAGAAATTATGCAATTAATATTAATTAAAAGAACTCATGGAGCTTCCCATTTATAATCCTGATAAAATTTTATTAAGACTATAATTTTTAGTCTTAAAAGTATTTCATGGACGTAATGTTGCTCAAATTACCTGTCAATCTGATAGGCAAAATTTGTGATGTTATAAAGAATAAACATCTTTTGTGAATATAATGTGCCTTCAACTTTGAAGATAATGCGAAAATAAATTCGTTTTTAGCCTTTTTCTTTAATTGAGATATTGGTAAGTTTGGGGGCACCATCTTAGATAAGATTTTGTCATTCCAGGAAAAAGGAAGGAAAGTTGCTTGATATACACTATGAAAGTGTTAATTATGTAAGTAGTCGCTGCAAGCAGTCAAATCATAAACTCAAGCTATGAATGATATCATACAGAGAGGCAAATATAATGATTTTGAATGGTAAAAATCATCACTTAGTAAGGATCTAGGTATAAATTTTTCATTTTTTGCCTGGAGCAAAATTCCTGAAGCACAAATAATACTTCATCACAACCAGTTAAAGTGGGGCTGGAGTGGGAGCCACCTAAGCATGATGGGTTAGAGTCCATTTAACATCTCAAAAATGGTGAAGTGTGGATTAAGATACTCAGTCCCAGGGAGAAGAAGGTGACGGAAAATCATGCAAAGGAGGAGATTACATAATGCAAAAGTCAGAGGCAACCAAAGGACTTGGATTTTTGAGACTGTATTCATATACGCTATTTGATGGCCATTTAAGAACACATGCAAAGGAAAGTACCTGTACATCAAACTTATTGCTGTGTAAAGTACAGCAAAAACAATAAATTCCCTGTACAACAGTTTGTAGATGCTGCCTCTCCACTTGAGGAGTAACCTATGAAATCCAAAAAAAGTTGCATTTGCTACTTTACTGGAGTAAGTGACAGTCATCTTGGATAGTTTGTTTGTTTTTCTAGAAGAGCAAGAAGACAAAACACAAGTTAAAAAGCGATGTTTAAGACAGAGCATAAATCTGTATCTCAAAGAAATCCTAGTCAGCAACGAGTTAGTCTTCTTGACTAATTTGCCTTTCTTAGCTTGAACAATTTGGAGATAACCACGACCTCAGTGCTAAATGTTTTAGTAGAAAAGGGAAGGAAAGTAGTTCTGGAAAAAGTAATATTAGATGTCTTAAGCTTGCCCTCATGTCTGAATATTATTTAGGGATTATATGACTATCACTCAATAAATATTTGAATGACTAAATAAGATATATGAAATACATTGTAATATCATCTATCATATTTTCTGCATCCATGGGAAGATTTAAGTATTGATATATGTTATATTAATTGATATTTTCTGTTTTGCTGTTTTTTAAAGTTTAATTATTTTAAATTGGAGGAGGATAATTGCTTTACAACATTGTGTTGTATCAACATGAATTACCCATAGGTATACATGTGTCCCCTCTATCTTGAACCTCCCTCCCACCTCCACTGCATCCCACCCCTCTAGGTTGTCACAAAGCACTGGATTTGAGCACTCCTTGCACCATACAGTAAATGTTCACTGGCTATCCAGTTCTACATATGGTAATGCATATGTTTCAATACTACTGTCTCAGTTTGTCATTGATAGTTTCAAAATCAATAGTCAAACCCAAATCAGTTTGGGTCTTTATTTGCTAACGTATGTAAATAGGCATTTATTTCGCCTTTAAATTTCCTTGAAGGAAGTTATGGCTCTCTTAGAAATCAGGAGAAGCAAATCCCCTTTTGGGGATTTAATTGATGGGTTACTTTTGGTGGTTTTAATTTAATTGTCTCTTTAGTGGAGCTCTGAGTGTACTCTGTGTACTTCAAAAGGTGGAAAAAACATCAGGCCACAGTGATTCTAAGTAAGGTGCGTTTTCCCACCGAAAAGTCTCATGTAAAATGCTTAGGTCACTTTCTCTTTGGAACTGAAAAAAATGAGGCCATTATTTAGGACTCTTTCCACCTGGATCTGTTCCATGGATGTAAGTAGGATGAGAACTGGGCCCCAAATCCTAGTTTTCAGTGAGTTCTCTGGAATTCCATTGCTTTTCACCAAGACACTAAACATTCAGGCTTTGAGAAGACGCCCTGAAGCTGGTCTTTATTTGGAAATCCCGCTCTACAGCTCTGACATGTAGCACACAGAAAATGAAATTTCTTTGAAACCTTTTGCTTTGGAAAGGATCTATGTGGAGGATTTTACAGAGCTATTTAGACTGAAATAATGAAGTTTTTAGGTAGAACTG
Source organism: Redunca redunca (assembly GCA_006410935.1). Lineage (NCBI taxonomy): Eukaryota > Metazoa > Chordata > Mammalia > Artiodactyla > Bovidae > Redunca > Redunca redunca. Next base: position 640,550 of record SJYQ01000710.1, on the reverse strand, counting down.
TACTAGACATAGCTAATAAATCTGATAGCAGATTTCTTATATACATAGTACCACATGGCACACATTTTACCATCAACAAGGACATCTTCTGTCTTTATTCAGATGTAAAGAAACAATCTAATTCCCATTTACCTAATTTCCCTAAAAAAACCCAAAAAAACGTGAAATTTTGAAACTATATTCTGAAGCTGTATTTTTTGTAGTCACCAACCTAAGCCTTCGACATGACTGACTTTTAACAAAGAAAACAGGACTTTTTGGCAAAAGTAAGTGCCATTACTTTTTTTGTGGGACTCAGGCTAGAAAAGCAGTTCCATTGTTCCATCTTCATCTTGTCTATTCGTCTGATATGAGTACAGCAAAATTGGGAGAGGAACATAAATTAAGCCCAATTTCATAATTTGTTATCGTGGGCACCAGAGTTTTAAATGAGTCCTCAAATAACTCTCCATTAACAGTCACCCTTCCATTACAGCTCTGTCAGAAAAACCCAGATCACATCGACAAGAGATCAGAGCTAAAATGCATAGATTTACTCTGCGCACTAACCTATTTGTTTGGGTTGGAGTGTCCGGAGTCTCCGACAGGAAAGACAGTCTCCAGGCCCCCCCTGCAGAGGTGCCTTCGGGTTGGGGCTGTGCTCTCGGCTCACCCTCCACGCATGCACAGTCAGATTGTCTTTCTGTTCTCTGGCCACTGAGAGGACTGGGAGTGGAACAAGGACAGGGGTTAAATGACTTTCCACTTGCGAAGGCCTATTTATGCCAATTTGCCCACTGGTGACAGCCATGGCCAGGAACAAACAGGAGCAACAGCTGCTGATGTGGCTTTTTTTTTTTTTCTAATCTCTAATTATAACTCCACCTGCCACCCAAAGCACCCCTTTGAATGAGGAGTTGGAGGTGGCGTGAAGGAGCTAGGGTCATTTAAGACGGTTAGTTTCATTCTGACCTTAGCCTGGGATGAAGGAAGAAAGTCCTTTGCCCCTAACGTGCTCTGAAGAGGCTCCACCAACCAAAAATGGGAATTAGTACAGTCTGTGTGTGCTTAAAAGGAGAATAAATTCTCGTGAAGCCATAAACTGGGGCAGACAAGAACGTGAACAGGATTTTCACTCATTTGAGGAGTATTGAGGACGCTCTTCTATTAAAAACAAGACGCATGTATGTTTGAGAGTGATGTGTTTTGTATATCTTAGAACAACATAGACAATTGTTACACATGATGGCGTACAGTAATGGGAGCTGATGACACACTGATTCGCCGCATGTGTTATCCTTCCACGAGGGCTTCCCTGGTAGCTCAGACGGTAGAGACTCTGCCTGCAATGCGGAAGACTCAGGCTCGATCCCTGGGTTGGGAAGATCCCTTGGAATAAGGGAATGGGTATCCACTCTGTATTCTTGCCTGGAGAATCCCATGGACAGAGGAGCCTGGAGGGCTACAGTCCATGGGGATGCAAAGAATCGGACACAACTGAGCGACCAACACTTCCTTTCACTTCATCTGTCTGTGGTCTGCTAGAAACATGTTTTAATTATTCAGAATGCCTTCTCTCAGGTGGATTATGCTTCTATACTTTCCTTCTGGAAAGAGAGTGTTCATCAGCATTCTTTAAATCATGAAATAAATAATTTCAGGGTCAATTCCTGGGAGTTTTCCAACCTTCTAAAGTAACATATGCACTAAGCATTGTGCCTTAAGCTTAAATAAGATGACTGTAAAAAAAAATAAAATGTGTTTTTGTGGAGAAAGATGTAGAAAAAAGATGCTTATTTTAAAATTTAAAATACAATTGAAAATTTTACTACAGTGTTCTCAAGTTTCATTTGCACTCGATTGGTTTCTTTACCAAACTGTAAGTATCTTAGAGCAAAAATAGAGTTGTAAGTGTCTGATTTCTTGCCCCCATCCCTGTACATAGCTCCAGCACCGAGTCCAGTGCATACTGGATTTTGAATATGTATCTGTCGTCTGATTATCACCTTGTCACTCTGATACTACTGTTAGTACATTTGGGGGAGTTTGTGAACATTTTAAAAGCACAGCTACACTGCTGCATATTTTATATTTGGATTACTGTGAAAAGTGGTTGGATAGACCCGATGTTGCTTTCAAGGCTGATCGTCGTAGAATTTGAGCAAATCTAAACCCAAGTGCTTATGAAATAGAAACATTGGAGCTATTTTTTTTTTTTGGAATCTCACTCTTGGGTGTCTTACTGGATATGTGGTGGCCCTGAAACGTGGCTTAATTCCCGGCAGTCATGACTGAATAACAGAAGGGCTGGCCTCCTCTATGGACCACTGTTGGCTGATCTCACTTTTAAGCAGGGGAAATTATCTTTCTAACTGGGTTGTTTTCAGGAATGATCAAGTAATGGTTGAGTTAGCATTCTAAATGCAAATTAGTCAGTAATGACTGGATTGAATGAACAAACTCCCATTGTTGAGCTCTGAGTCTGGTGGCTGTTTCTAACAGGTACCAAGATGCCATTCAGAAATTAATTCATCAGAGGGTACCAACTCCTACAGCAAATTTCAAACATCTGGCAAATACCAAATTGCAAAGCTAAACTATTCATATGACTTAAAAAAATTTTTTTTTTGATGTGGACCATTTTTAAAGTCTTTGTTGAGTTTTTTACAACATTGCTTTGGTTTTTTGTTTTGGTTTTTTTGGCCATGAGGCATGTGGGATCTTAGCTTCCTAACAATGAATTGAACTCTCACCCCCTGCATTGGAAGGTGGAGTCTTAACTACTGGACCACCAGGGAAGTCCCTATGTGAATTTTTCAAGAAACTTTAAAGTTTCTTGTTTAAACAGGCATACTATTTTTCCCCCTTTGGATTCTAAAGTTAACGTGTGTATTAAAAATAAAATGTGAAACAACATATAAAGAACAGAGTGATACTCTATCATGCCTCCCTAGGGCGGTGGTGATCATTTAGTTATAAAGTTAATCTCTTTAGACTTTTGCAGAAGACACTTTAAATTCTCTAATAAAGAGCAAACAATGCGGTAGACACTTATGTGATGTCAGGGCTGTATGAAATCACCATACTAGCCATATTTTCTTTTGACAGCAAGCATCAAGTTTTGCCATCCTGACCACTCTGGTTTTCAGCAGTCCTGATAAATACATTTGTCTTTAATTCCAGTAAACCTCTAGTGACAGGACAATTCATAAAAAAAGAATAACTGGTCATTTCTAAGTGATGGAAATGCTTATGTTCATCCATAGATGTCAAGATAAATCATCCTTTATTCCTTAAGGGAACAAAACCCAGAAAGTTTAGATAGACCACGCCACTTCCTAAAAGGGAACCAGCTATTCATTTTCACTGATGTGAAAAATCTTTTACCAAATTTCTTTTGAGCACTGGGTTGAACATAGTCATATGTATGCAAAACTTTGCATTCAGATGTTAACCAAAGGTTAGAAATAGTTGTATTTTGTAATTTTTTATTCTGACTCTAAGATTTTTGAACATTATTACATGGGGAATACTGCTGCTGCTGCTAAGTCACTTCAGTCATGTCCGACTCTGTGTGACCCCATAGACGGCAGCCCACCAAGCTTCCCCGTCCCTGGGATTCTCCAGGTAAGAACACTGGAGTGGGTTGCCATTTCCTTCTCCAATGCATGAAAGTGAATAAGGAATTAGTAAACATTTCTGAACAGGAAAAGGGTCTGACAAAAATCTATGTTGCAGAAAGATGAGTCTATGAGATGAGAATGTGCTGGATTTGAGTGGGCAGGGACTAAGGAGGGGAATCAGTCTGAAAGTTATTATGGTTGTTCTAGTATTACCTGGGGTGGTGAGTGAGTGGAATGCACAGGATGGTGAGAGAGAGCCCAGAGCAAACTACAACTGGAAGAGAAAGAAAGGAGGGAGGTAGGGAAAGGAGGAGGAGGAAAGAGAAGTCTGATATGACCCTTGCTTTGTCCTTTGAGCCCGTTTGCACATGAAGAACACATTTGTTCAGGTGACACAGTTCTTTGCAGGGTGCCATGTAATTTTGACATGTTTTATTTGATCTTGCAAATAGGAATATTTTATCAGAAAAAAATGGTTGCAAAGTAAAATCACAAGTAGGAACTCATGTGTTTGTAGAAATCAAGTTATTGAATTAAATATAATTGGCTGAGCTTCAGTTTCTGTTACTGCTTCTGGCACTTATTCACTTTGCTATGTGCTGGATCTCTCTAGAAAAGGACAGCAGTTAGCGCCAAAGTTGCAAGAAAAATTCATAGAGTAAACTTTCAGTTGCAAACAGTCAGACATTACTGTTTCTGTCAGCAGAATACCTGGTTCAGTTGGTCTGAGAATCATTCACAGTGATATTTTTTTCCCTAAAGATAAATTTTTATTGGCTTAGTGGAACTGTTAAGTTTCTTGAGAACTTATGCCTTACTCTTTTTTTTTTTTCTTCCCTATTTATTGGCTACCGTGATAGATGCAATAGTTGTCTAACAAATAGCTGACTGGGGTAAACCGTGTGTCAGTCCAGATGTATGGAGGTTTCTGATACATGGTCTTGGAGTGAACTCTGTCAAAAATCAAACTAAAGTGGATTTGATTTGGTTTTCTTTTTCAATTATTTTTTTTCTCTTTATTCCAGGGAAGAAATAGTGAACTCCAAAGATTCGAAAGACTTATTGAGTTTTATTACAGATGAAGGTCTAAACTCATAAGGCTGGCTATTTGAGGAGTCATCATTACTTTCCTTACACAGAGTAATTGCCAGCTCAACAGAACAGAAATGCATTAGTTCACATTCTGAAGGTCACCTTTTTCTAATGGAAGGTATGGAAACTTTGTTCTATTTTAGGGATGAAAGCCTAGAGTCTAGAGAATTATTACTATAGTGCTTAAAGTATATCCTGTACTCTATAATCAATGATATTTCTCAAATCAATGGTACTGCTTAGCTCAGGCACATTCCAGATGGCTAAAGAAAAAATTGTAACACAGGGCCAATTAAAAATCAGTTTAATTTCATAAGAAAAGGTATGCAAAGCCAAGTATAATGTTTATTCCAAATAGCTGTGAAATTCTGTTACTTCAGTACCTTAATGGTGGAAGATGGCCATTCTGGAAATTATATTACTGTGTAGATAAGGGGTAGATACAGGGCCTCCTAGGTGGCACAGGGGTAAATAATCGCTTGGCAATGATGCTTCTCTTAAAGCAAGAGATATGAGTTTGATCCCTGAGTTGGGATGATCCCTTGGAGTAGGCAATGGCAACTCCAGTATTCTTGTCTGAAAAATCCCATGGACAGAGGAGCCTGACGGGCTGTAGTTCGTAAGATTGAAAGAGTCGGAGGCGACTGAGTACATACTCACAAGGGGAAGATACAGATAAATGGGAAAAAAATCTGTGTGTGGATCCTAGAACAAGGATTGTTTCTGGGTCTCTGAAATGGCAGATTGCATATTCTGAAGGCATTTTTAGTTTCGTAACACATGCCTGCGGCTGCTGCTGCTAGGTCGCGTCAGTCATGTCCTACTGTTAGCGACCCCACAGATGGCAGCCCACCAGGCTCCCCTGTCCCTGGGATTTTTCAGGCAAGAGTACTGGAGTGGGTCGCCAGTGCCTTCTACGAACACGTGCATATTAGCTCCTTAACAATGTTACTACTGAAAAGGGTCATGGGTTTGGAGTAATACATCGAAGGAGAAATTCAAACTTTTGTTTCATAAAATTTTGTATTTTTAGAACCACCTTCATATTTTCATATTTAATCACATGCAGTAAAACATCTTACATGATGCTTCTTCCAAGTTTATACCTCCAGCCTAGATTTTCACCCAACTCCAGAGCTAATCTTGATAATTTCCTAAATATCTTGAGCCCAACATGCTCCAAACTGAACTCCTGGTCTTTCCCCTAAAACATGCTCCTCCTGCCACCTTTCATCTCAATTGGGGAAAATTCCTTTCTTCCAAAAGCCTTAGAGTTGTTCTCAGCTCTTCCCTTTCTCTCATATCACAGTCCAGTCTTTGAGTAAATCCTGTTGGCTCCACCTGCAAATCTACTCAGAATCTGTCAGCTCCCTGTCTCACCTCACATCCCTGCCTCAGCTCCTCCCGCCTCATCAGAGCCCCCTCAGCTTTCTCCCAGCTTATTCTAACAGGAGGTCTCCCCGCTTCTCTACTTGCTCCCTCCAGTCTCCTCTGACAAAAAGGTGGTGTGGAAGGCAAGTCAGGTGTGTCATCCATTCTTCTGCTAAAACCCGTCACTGGCTTCTTTCATCTCTTAGAGTTAAAGCGCAAGTTCTTTTTTTTTTTTTAAATGTATTATTTATTATTTATTTGTATATAGTAGTTCCTTGTTGGTTGTCTGTTTTAAATATAGAAGTGTATACAGGTCAATCCCAAATGCCCAATCTATCCTGTCCCCCTAACACTTCCCCCCATAACCATAAGTTCATTTTCTAAGTCTGTGAGTCTATTTCTATTTTGTAAATGAGGTGATGTGCATCATTATTTTTAGATTCCTGCATATAAGTGATATCACATGATATTTGTCTTTCTCCATCTGACGTACTTCACTTAGTATGATACCCTATAGGTCCACCCATGTTGTGCAAATGGCATTTCATTCTTAATGACTGAGTAATATTCCGCCTCCAGATACGCCAGCGACAAAACAGCAGCAGCAAACGATATTCCACTGTATATATGTACCGCATCTTCCTTATCCGTTCATCTGTCAGTGGACATTTGTGTATTTACTCAAGACAGTTTTTCACTTATTTCAAAAATTTTACATACAAGGAGAGATGTTGATTTATTTGAATTAGTGAAAGAAAATTCCGCGGAGGACCCACTTCAACTACAATCCCAATTACTTTTTTCCTTCTGTCATCACAATCATTTGAAAATTATAGAAGTCTCAGCACCAAAGTTTGCAAACGCAAGAAACAGAGCATTTTCAAGGCTACATGCTTTAAAAATAGAAACAAACATCCCTTTAAGCCACTTCATTTTACAGATACTACAGATGGACCAAATATACTATTCAGAATTATGATTTTTATGATAATAAAAAACATATTGTTATTGTTTGTGCCACAATGCTATCCCTGATAAGTTACTTTCTAATAATAAGAAATTGCTTTATACATAAATATGTTTAGAATTGGTTCTGCTGAACCTGCCAGAGAACACAAACTCTGTTCTTCCCCCGTAGACTTGCACTGTTCAATAAGGTAACCATATGTGCCTATTTAAACTCAAATTAAATTAAAAATGTGGTTAATGGCTACCTCTTTTTTTTTGGTGTTTTTTTTTTTTTTAAATATAAATTTATTTATTTTAATTGGAGGTTAATTACTTTACAATATTGTATTGGTTTTGCCATACATCAACATGAATCCGCCACAGGTATACACGTGTTCCCCAACCTGAACCCCCCTCTCTCCTCCCTCCCCATACCATCCCTCTGGGTCATCCCAGTGCACCAGCCCCAAGCATCCAGCATCATGCATCGAACCTGGACTGGTGATTCGTTTCGTATATGATATTATATGTGTTTCAATGCCATTCTCCCAAATCATCCCACCCTTGCCCTCTCCCACAGAGTCCAAAAGACTGTTCTATACATCTGTGTCTCTTTTGCTGTCTCACATACATATATTTATTTGTTTATTTGTAGTTCCATCTTGCAGGATCTTCCATCTTCATTGTAGCATGTCAGATTTTTAGTTGAAGCATGAGAACTCTTAGTTGGGGCATGTGGAATCTAGTTCCCTGACTAGGGATCGAACTCAGGCCCGCAGCTTTGGGAGCCCTGAGTCTTAGCTCTTGCACCACCAGGGAAGTCCTGAAATGAACATTTAGGTTGCTTCCATGTCTTGCCTACTATAAACAGTGTTTCAGTGAACACCAGGATGCATGTATCCTTTTGAACTTTGTCCTTAAATAGTCCAGGGTCTGTCACAGTTTGCTCCCATTTCTCCTCATTCCCTCTTGCTGTCACCTCTCCTGTGGACCCTCTCCAGCCACACTTGCCTCCTCTCCTTCCTTGAACACATCAGGTCCCATCTTAAGGCCTACGGGATGGCTCGTCTTTCTCCAGGTGTCCGAGGGACTGTCACTCTCACCTTTCACGTCTTTGCTCAAATATCTTCTCAGTGAGCTGCCTGCCCTACTTAAACTTGCCTGCTGGCTCTGCACACCTCCCTCCCCTTGGCACAGCTGATCCCCCTTCTTACCCTGCTTGATTTTTGCCTTTTATCCACACCACTTATCTCCCTTGACTCTACCATATCATTCACACATTTATTGTGTTTATTGTTTATCTACCCCTACTAAACTGGCGATTTCATGAGGGCACGAATCTCTCTGTTTTGTTTACTGAAGAAAACAAAATGCCACCAGGAATCCTATTTCATTTAATATTTTTGAATGAATAAATTTTAAAAGAGGCTAGACAGGATTCCACTTTTTCTCACAATTGTAAATATCATGAGATCAGTTTCCATGACTATTTTTAAAAATGTTTTAATTGAAGTATAATTAATTTACAGTGTTGTGTTAGTTTCTGATGTATAACCAAGTGGCTCAGTTTTATTTCCCACTATGTTTTATTACAGGATATTGAATATAGTTCCCTGTGGTATACAGTATGGTTGTCTATTTTATATACAACTTGTTTTTACCTGCTAATCCCAAGCTCCTAATTTATCCCTCTCCCACTCCTTTTCCCCTTTGGTAACTACAAGTTTGTTTTCTATATCTATGAGCCTGCTTCTGTTTTGTAAATAAGTTCATTTATATCATACTGTAGACTCCATATATAAGTGATATCATGTGGTATTTACCCTATTATTTCTGACTGACTTCACTTAATATGATAATCTCTAGGTCCATCCATGTTGCTTCAAATGGCATTATTTCATTCTTTTTAATGGTGAGTAATATTCCATTGAATATATACATACCACATCTTCTTTATCCATTCATTTGTCGATGGACATTCAGGTTGCTTCCGTGTCTTGCCTACTCTAAATAACACTGCTTTGACCATTGGGGTGCATGTATTTTTTAGTTTTCTAAAGAAACTCCATACTGTTTTTCATAGTGGCTGTGCCAATTTACATTCCCACAGAAGTGTAAGAAGGTTCTTTTTTGCTCACACCTTGTCCAGCATTTACTATTTGTTGATTTTTAAATGATGGCCATTCTGCCCAGTGTGCCTTCCCTCATGGCTCAGTGGTAAAGAATCTGCCTGCCAATGCAGGAACCACAAGAGACACAGGTTCAGTCCCTGCATTGGGAAGATCCTCTGGAGGAGGGCATGGCAACCCACTGGAGTATTCTTGCCTGGAGAGCCCCATGGACAGAGGAGCCTGGCGGGCTACAGTCCATGGGCCACAGAGTCAGACACGATTGAGTGACCAAGCACACACGCACATTCTGCCTGGTTTGAGGTGACACCTCACGTCGTTCAATTTCCGTTTTTCTAATAATTAGCAATGTTGAGCATTTTTTCATTTTCCTGTTGGCCATCTGTATGTCTTCTTTGTAGAAATATCTACTTATTTTTTCTGCCCATTTTTTGATTAGTTAGTTTTTCTTGTTATGCAGTTGTTCCCGCTGTTTGTATATTTTGGAAATTAAGCGCTTATAGGTTGCATCGTTCACAAATGTTTTCTCCCAGTCCATAGGTTGCCTTGATTCTTTGTTAACTGCTTTAGATCCAGTACCCAGAAAAGTGTCTGGCATCTAGTGGGCACTCAATAAATATTTGTGTAGTAAATAAGTGAACATATTTTTTATTTAGATATTTAGATCATATTTTTCATATACATGGTTTTTATAGAATTTTTTAAAAAGACAGTTTTTCCTGCAGAGGTATAGGTTTTACAGTACTCCAGAAAGCTAAAGTCAGATATCATTCAGGACCCCTGAGAACTGACTTTGCATTCTCTCTGTACTGTGGAATGCTACCTCTCTGCATTCCTGTCTCCTGAGTTTCTGTATCCTTAGCTAACTAATCACAGAGTATGGGTGTCAATGGCGTCTTCCAGGCAACCCATCTTAACAGTGCCTCTCAGCTTCTTTTGTTTAAACTGACCTCACAGAGATTCAGTTGAAAATACCACTGCACATTAAAGAGCTATAAGGGTAGAGGCAGCGATAAACTGATTCTTTTACTTCTTTTGACTACTTCATAGCATCATTTGGTCCAGGCATGGACTTAATGCTCACTTGGCTAGTGACAAATGCATTGAACACCCCTTAAGATAACACTGAAATGAAAGGATGACTACAGTAAATGTTCTCTGATGATAATCTAGGTGGTGGTGATATCATTCTTGTGGCTCTTGAGGTTCTTGATCTTGAAGGCCTTTCTGGACTGGGAGGTATGATTCTTGGTAAAGATTAAACTGCAGAAGTCCCTCAGTAGAATTTTAATGACTAAATCCCAATGGCAGAGTAATAGTATATGAGAGATGTGGCTATTCAGATCCACTGTTAAAGTGGTATCTCAGAACTCATTCCGATATATTTCAATATTTCTGTGACTTGAAAATTGAAGTAAACTGAGAATTGAGTGAATCTTCTCTTTTCACTCCTTACCACTCCTACATACCCTGATAGTTTTGGAATGATTCATGATTCTTCTAATCCTGTTTTTCACACAGAGTGAAAATTAAATTAAACTAAAAACACAAAAATGAGTTGCCTAAAAGCATACTCAGGACTCAGCTTCTACTAGACCTCATGGAATTCTATAAAAATGTAAATCCTAACCTTAGGAAAATGAGGTATGTTTGTGTGCTAACAAGACTATTTTCCCTTAGCATAGAATTATCTTATAAGATAAGATTGACTGGAAAATCACATGGCCAGAGGAGCTTGGCAGACTGCAGTCCACAGGGTTGCAGAGAGTTGGGCATGACTAAGCAAATGAGCATGCACACAAGATTATCTTTAAAAAGTAACTTTTATACAAGTTTCCTTTCTCTCATGATAAACAGCTAGCTGAGTTTTTTCTTCCTCTTGAGCTTCAATCCTTGTATTTATCATTAAACTATTTAAGAGAAACAGTATTGTTCCTTGCTAACTTCATTCATGTCTAACAAAAACACATTCAAACTTACCTTTTGAGACAGCAATCCCATTTCCACATGAAGTATGAAGAATCTACCCTAAAGAATGCCTCTAGTAATATGAAAATACATATGTACCAAGTTATTCAATGCAGAATTCTTTTTATATGAAAAATGTTGGGAAAAACCTAAATGCCCATGTTTAGGCAACTGGTTGAATAAACTATGGTAATTCACAAAATTCACCTACTCTGCAGGTGCAAAAGGAATATGAACAATCTTTGTGAATTGATATGGAATGATTTCCAGCATGTATGGGTGAAAAAAAGAAACATATCTATAGCAAATTAAGCACCTGAAAAGATGCTTAACATCATTAGTCATTAGGAAAATGCAAATCAAAACCACAATGAGATACCACATTACACTCACTAGGGTGGGTATAATTTAAAAACAAACACATACAATAACAAATGCTGGTGAACATGTAGAGAACTTAGAACCCTCGTATGCTGCTGGTGAGATGTAAAGTGATGCAGCTACTGTGGAAAATATTTTATATGAGAGATGTGGCTATTCAGATCCACTGTTAAAGTGGTATCTCAGAACTCATTCCGATATATTTCAATATTTCTGTGACTTGAAAATTGAAGTAAACTGAGAATTGAGTGAATCTTCTCTTTTCACTCCTTACCACTCCTACATACCCTGATAGTTTTGGAATGATTCATGATTCTTCTAATCCTGTTTTTCACACAGAGTGTGAAAAGTTTCTCAAAAAGTTAAAAATACCATGTGATCCAGAAATTCTACTCCCAGACCTATATTCTGACATATTAAGTAGATATTAAAATACTTACACATAAATATTCACAGCACCACTATTCACAATAGCCAAAAGATGATAACAGCCCAAATGTCCTCAACTGATGGACAGATAAAGAAAATGTGGTATATCTAAACAATGGAATATTATTCAGCCATAAAAAGAGATGAAATATGTGCTACAATGTGGATGGGCATAAAAATGTTATGCTGTGTGAAAGAAGCCAGATACTAAAGTTCACACATATTGTGATTCCATTTATAGTAAATATTCAGAATAGGTAAATCCACAGTGATGGAAAACAGATTAGTCATTGCAGGGGCTAGAGGGAGGGGAAAATGAGAAGTAACTTTTCAATGGTATGGGGATTCCTTTCAGGGTGGTAGAAATGTGGAATAAAAGAGAGATGGTGGTTTTATGACATGTGAATATACTAAACACCAGTGAATTTCATGCTTTAAAATGATTTATTTCACCATTTCCTTCTCCAGAGGATCTTCCCAACCCAGAGATCGAACCCAGGTCTACCGCATTGTAGGCACCGTCTGAGCCACCAGGGAAGCCCTTCATATTGTGTGAATTGTACCTAAATAACAACAACAACAAAAGAGTTGCTATAGCGTGCCTCCTTTCATGGAAGACACAAGAAGAGGTAACAAAATATACATGTATTTGTTCGTTTATGCAAAAGAAACATAAGAAGAATTAAACCTAATGAGTGGTTACTGAGGCATGGGATGGGAGTGCAGTGGAAAGAGCGAGGAAGTGGGAATGGGATAGCAGGGGTGGGGGAGGGACATTTACCTGCTATTCTTTTTATGAATGGCTCTCACGCTTAGAACCAAAATACCCCCAAAATAAATAATTAAAATCAACCAGAATGTGGGGGGAGCCCAAATTAGAATACAAAGAATAGCAAATAGATGTAATTATATTATAAATAAATATCATGACCATATGAAATAAGCTGGGGAAAAATTAACTAAATATGAAAAACAATATTTTGACCATACGATGTCAGATTAAAGACACAACTGTGCACAAATATTAGACTCTAATTAGTAAAAATTTTTCCCTCAGCAGTATGGGTCAGGGTAGCGCAGATGGTAAAGAATCTGCCTGCAATGCAAGAGGCTCAGGTTTGATCTCTGGGTTGGGAAGATCCCTGGGAGGAGGGCATGGCAACCCACTCCAGTATTCTTGTTGGGAGAATTCTATGGGCAGAGGAGCCTGGCAGGCTACAGTCTATGGGGTCAAAGAGTCAGACAGGACTGAACGACTAACACATACAATGGGTCAGGAATTCTGAAACTACATGTATACTAGGACAGGACAAATAATTAATGGGCTTCTTGCAGAAATGATTGATTCCAAGGAAAATATAAGTTGAGCCTGGAGCATCTTATGGTGTCCAAAAGCCAGGAAGTACTAAAAAATTATGAGGTATGTAAATATGATATGCTGGAGAAGGGAATGGCAAGCCACTTCAGTATTGTTGCTTTGAGAAGCCCATGAACAGTAGGAAAAGGCAAAATGATAGGATACCAAAAGAGGAACTCCCCAGGTCATTAGGTGCCCAAATGCTACTGGAGATCAGTGGAGAAATAACTCCAGAAAGAATGAAGGGATGGAGCCAAAGCAATCACAATACCCAGTTGTGGATGTGACTGGTGATAGAAGCAAGATCCAATGCTGTAAAGAGCAATATTGCATAGGAACCTGGAAGGTCAGGTCCATGAATCAAGGCAAATTGGAAGTGGTCGAACAAGAGATAGCAAGGGTGAACGTCGACATTCTAGGACTCAGTGAACTAAAATGGACTGGAATGGGTGAATTTAACTCAGATGACCATTACATCTACTACTGCGGGCAGGAATCCCTCAAAAGAAATGGAGTAGCCATCATGGTCAACAAAAGAGCCTGAAATGCAGTACTTGGATGCAATCTCAAAAATGACAGAATGATCTCTGTTCGTCTCCAAGGCAAACCATTCAATATCACAATAATCCAAATCTATGCCCCAACCAGTAATGCTGAAGAAACTGAAGTTGAACGGTTTTATGAAGACCTACAAGATCTTTTAGAACTAACACCCAAAAAAGATGTCCTTTTCATTATAGGGGACTGGAATGCAAAAGTAGAAAGTCAAGAAACACCTGGAGTAACAGGCATATTTGGCCTTGGAATGAGAAATGAAGCAGGGCAAAGACTAATAGAGTTTTGCCAAGAAAATGCACTGGTCATAGCAAACACCCTCTTCCAACAACACAAGAGAAGACTCTACACATGGACATCACCAGATGGTCAACACCGAAACCAGATTGATTATATTCTTTGCAGCCAAAGGTGGAGAAGCTCTATACAGTCAACCAGGAGCTGACTGTGGCTCAGAT
>SJYQ01000710.1:614450-625688 GCA_006410935.1 Redunca redunca | reverse complement strand
GCCCAGTTAGAACTGGACATGGAACAACAGACTGGTTCCAAATAGGAAAAGGAGTATGTCAAGGCTGTATATTGTCACCCTGCTTATTTAACTTATATGCAGAGTACATCATGAAAAACGCTGGACTGGAAGAAACACAAGCTGGAATCAAGATTGCCGGGAGAAATATCAATAACCTCAGATATGCAGATGACAGCACCCTTATGGCAGAAAGTGAAGAGGAACTAAAAAGTTTCTTGATGAAAGTGAAAGAGGAGAGTGAAAAAGTTGGTTTAAAGCTCAACATTCAGAAAACAAAGATCATGGCATCTGGTCCCATCACTCCATGGGAAATAGATGGGGAAACAGTAGAAACAGTGTCAGACTTTATTTTGGGGGGCTCCAAAATCACTGAAGATAGTGATTGCAGCCATGAAATTAAAAGACACTTACTCCTTGGAAGAAAAGTTATGTCCAACCTAGATAGCATTTTCAAAAGCAGAGACATTACTTTGCCGACTAAGGTCCGTCTAGTCAAGGCTATGGTTTTTCCTGGGGCCATGTATGGCTGTGAGAGTTGGACTGTGAAGAAGGCTGAGCACTGAAGAATTGATGCATTTGAACTGTGGTGTTGGAGAAGTCTCTTGAGGGTCCTTTGGACTGCAAGGAGTTCCAATCAGTCCATTCTGAAGGAGATCAACCCTGGGATTTCTTTGGAAGGAATGATGCTAAAGCTGAAGCTCTAGTACTTTGGACACCTCATGCGAAGAGTTGACTCATTGGAAAAGACTCTGATGCTAGGAGAGATTGGGGGCAGGAGGAGAAGGGGACGACAGAGGATGAGATGGTTGGATGGCATCACGGACTCGATGGATGTGAGTCTGAGTGAACTCCGGGAGATGGTGATGGACAGGGAGGCCTGGTGTGCTGGGACATGGCTGAGCGACTGAACTGAACTGAACTGAAATATGATACAGGAAACAATTTTAAGGAACTCCTGATAAGATTATGGCCTTCAGGGGCAGGATATGAACAGCCCATGGTAACCAAGCAGGAAGTCTGGGTGAACAAATGGTCCATTCTTAGTCCCTTCCTGCCTTCCGAGCTCATGCCAGGGCCTCCCATTGGCTGCACCCAACCCAGAAGCTAGAAGTCAAGGGAGCCCAGTGATGAGGTTTGAACATATTCACCTCTGGGACCAAGAGCAGAGTGGAGAAGTTTGGAGAATGGGAGGAAAAAAGGAAAAGTATCTAACTCGAAATCAGCTAGTCTATCCCTCTCATTTTAGAGATGAGAAAAACAAGCCTCAATGAAGGAAAAGATTTATCCAAGGTCACAATAAAGGCAGTGGCATAGAGCCCAAATCCCTTTAGTAAGCATTCTGGAAGACCTAGGTTCTAGTTTTGACTTGGCCACTGCACTGAACTGCAGTTTCCATACCTATGAATAAATGAGGTAGAATAAAGCAATGGCCTTCAGGCTGGGCTACATATACCCCTGAGCACACATGAGAGTTTCCAGGAAGTAAAGGGTCATGGATAGTTTTAAGTGAATCATTCTCCAGACTCAGTTTCCTGATGTATATTCTCTCCTAAAATTATCCACTTTCCCTTTCATAACTTACTTGACAGAGGAAAAGTCTTCTCACCCATCTCAAATATTACTATGGTGCATTACTCCAGGATGTGAAAATCTGGGGTCACCAAATGTAGGAGTTTTGAAATAATAGCTTTTGAGGCAGATTCTTATGACAGCAAACCAGAGAGGTTCAATGAAGACACACTGAAGGGGCAGCCCTGACTTTTGGCAAATGTAAGCCCTTACTGCACATGGTCTTTCCAAGAAGGGTTTGAATCTCGTAAATGAATGTTTCACATTTGAAACGTAAGGTCGAAAGTAGATCTTTGTCCACTAAAGAGGAAAGAAGATTCTAGTCTGACTCAGATGATGAGAAGCTTGAGATCTTCCAGGAACTGGTCACGCCACATACTGGACTGACTGGCTCAGCCACATGTAATAATAGCAATTGCATAAAAATATGCAATTACCTCTGCCTCTTGCACATGTCATCTTGCACATGTCTTATTCCTGTAGAGAGCTCTTGCGTCTTCACAGAAAAACCAGTTCACGGTGAGCTAGATGAAGATAGGATCTTCTAAGACCACTTGTCATTTTCTTTAAACTCTGCCTAAATTTGGACAGATTGCCTGGAGAAGGGCATGGCAATCCACTCCAGTAGTCTTGCTTGGAGAATCCCATGGACAGAGGAGCCTGGTGGGTTACAGTCCATGGGCTCACATAGAATTGGAGCACGCACACTTGGACATAGTAATTGCCCCGCAGCATCAACCTTACAGTTTATCTTACTCTGCTGTCTACTTGGCATGGATCAGTGATCTTTTTGATGCCATCGTTAAGGTTAACAATTTCCGACTTTCTATTAGTTGCCTATTGTGATTCTGTCTCTCTTACATTTCTCTAAATAAGCCCTCCAATTCCAGAAAACACCACTATTGTTAAGTTGACAATGTGCTCAATATAAAAATTCAAATAATTCAGAGTGTATAAAGTAGAAGGACAAGAACATCCTAAGTTCCACTAATCAACAATATCTATTAACACCTGGTCTTCCAGAATCATTCTATGTCTCGATACACATGCAATTTTTTTTTTTTTTTGGCTGCACCTTTGGCTTGTGAGATCTTAGTTTTCTGACCAGAGATTAATGAAAGCACCGAGTCCTACATTCTGGACCACCAAGGAATTCCCCACGCATGCATATCATTTTTCATGAGTGAGACCACATGATATGTACTATGTGGTAATCAACTCTTTACTGAACACTGGGCTGTAACATACATGCTGCATATCACACATGTTTTATGTAGGCGCTTGACCCCCTTTATTGAAGTCCATTTAGATAGCTTCCAGTTCTCACTTTCAAACAATGCTGTGATAAACATCCTTGGGCATATTTCTTTTCATATTTCTACAAGTTGTTCTTTGCATTAACAGTCTGTGTGTTTTGGGTTGTAGATACCTTTGAGAATCTAACAAGAGCTATGCATCATCTCCTTTGCAAAATGCACATTCATATACCTAATTTTGACTTTGATTTTGTGTGTGTGGTGCATAGACATGTCCTCTGAAGTCCATGCCTGGCCTTGCTAAGGCTCCATGGACCCCAAATTAAGAATACCTACTTAAGGGTTAATTCTAAGATGTGTATTTTTAATAGCTTTTAAATTTATTTATATCTATGTATCACACACTGTGCAAAGTACTTGTATGTCCCTCTGTCTCTTTTAATTGGGTTTACTCTCCAGTCTGTGTCCAATTCTGGAGATTTGGAGACATTATAAATAATCAGATCACATAAATTTCCATTGACTTCCATATAGACTGAAGGGATTTTGAGCACAAAACAATGCATTCCACCTTATTTTGTAGGCTTTAAAAAGTTTCATAAATGATAATGTTTCAAAGGGCAAAATGTATTTGAGCATTTGATTCCTTTATTTAACAAATAGATATTGAGTAGCAGTCATGCACCAAGCTTGGTGCTAGGAGCTAGAAGTACAAAGATGAATAAGACTCCGTCTCTGCCTTCAAGAAATTCACTGTCTAGATGAGGAGACAGACGTATAGACAAGCCATTGTCAGACAGGAAGCGATTACATTCTGTACATGCATACATGCTCAGTTGTGTCATACTCTTTGCAACTCCATCACTGTAGCCCACCAGGCTCCTCTGTCCATGGGATTTCCCAGGCAAGAATACTGGAGTGGGTAGCCATTTCCTTCTCCAGGGGATCTCCCTGACCCAAGGATCAAACCCACATCTCCTGCATTGCAGGCAGATTCTTTACTGCTGAGCCACTGGGGAAGGGCCATTCTATATATACAAAAGTGTGAGATAGTACAGACCCAGGGAATTTGGGGGGGGTCAGTGTTCAGAGGGTCTTGTCAGAGAAAAGATTCATCCTTTCTGAGGTGTATTAGCAAAGCTGATCCCTTCCCATGGCCCATTCTCCATCCCCACCCCTCTGAATCTTTTTCCCTTCTTTCTATCCAATATTTATTTCACTTTTCAGGGAGGCTCAATACTAATTTGAAACTCAGGGAGCTCCAGGATGGCTGAAATGAATCTAGGAGGCTAAACTATACAAGAAATACTCAGATCACATCCAGGCTGTTCAATGATAACATTCACTTCTGCAAATCTGCCAACATAGGTGTCCTAGTGATTAAACCACTCCACAGATGAAAAATGGGAGAAACCCCAGGTCACGTTTATATATATAGATAAGTCAATTGCTTGCAGTCCAGTAGAGTGTGTACTTATTGTAAACATAAAGCAACAGGCTACCTAAAAGGCTTATTTTTGTAATTTTCTCCATACATTATACCTCTCAGCTCAGGCTTAACAGTTCAGTACTCTTAGAAATAAACTATTTTGTTTATCTTCTCCACAGCCCAGGGATGTCTTCAACAGCCTGATTTTCTTTTGAGATAGGTGAGGTTTACCTGTCTGCTGGCTTTCATACCATTTTAGTCCTCTATCTGTGTGCATTCCCCTTGTTTTCCCTCTGTCTGTGTTTTCCCTTTTCCCTCGCTGACTGCCATCTCCTTTTTCTCTAGGCATCTCACATGTGGATGGCCACTCATTGACAAATCCTTCCAGGTCTCTATATCTGCAGCCATCTCCAGTCCCTGCCTACTTGTCCCCCTGAGTCAGGCTGGAGTTCCTAGGACCCAGTGGAAGACCACCCCTTGGTAAGGTCTTCCCCTACGTTTGGGAAGTAGGAGAAAGAAGATAAGAGTAACTGTTTTCCTTAAAGTTGTATTTCTTTAAGGACAGTGCTCATAAAAATATTGAAGTTACATTGACTTTCCCTAGGGATTTGGTGTATGGTTGTTCTCAGGATAAAGATTGATTTGTTAAAAAAAAAAAAAAAGTGTTTCCATTCAAAATGAAAGTGTATGTTGATGCACAAAATATGTGTCTCATACATTTATTATTTACAAATATGAGTCATAGGCATCATACTGGTGATGGAAGCATTTAAGCCTATTGAGAACAGAGATAAGTGGTATTTAAACAGCACAAAGGAGGAGACTGTCAGCATCTGTCGACATCCCTGTCAATCCTCTAAGGTTAGTGATGAGGATTTTTTTCTTTTTCTTCCAGAACTTCACAGTAAAAAGAGAACTATTTAAAACTCTACAATATTTCTTGCCCACTCAATTCTGACAAAAAAGCTTTATATGCTAGTGTCTAATGTTACTTAATTTTGTTTCCAATGCAAAATATAACTTACTTCCCTTAACTGTTTGTATTTCGTTGATGTGTGGATATGGAAACACATTGTATTGTTTGTTTCCAAATCTGGTTCATCCCTACAGTCAGGGATCCTTTTAAGATTTGAATAGAGCCTTACATTTTGCTTTCATAATTTGTATAAAATCTCTGTTTTCTTATCAATAAAAAGGGGATCACAGTAGAGTTGTCATGGGTCACAGGGTTATAATGAGTTTAAATGAGTTAATACATGTAATCAAGTATCATGTATCATGACACAAATATTTGCCATGTGCCAGGCAGACTTAAAGTGCTCTACATGTAATATGTCATCTACTCCTCCTTAAAATTCTGTGTGGCAACTACTGTTATCATCACCTCCCTAATTTTCATTTTTGTTTTTCAACATATGAGGAAATGGAGAGCACTGAGCATCTGAGTAATGTTCCCAGGCTGCAAGGTGGCAAATGGCAAAGCTGGGATTAAAACACAGACATGGATTTCCTAGCCTGCACTCGTACTCACTGTGCTGTACTACCTTTCATTTACATGTGTCTAAGAGAATGAAGCTGAAGCAGGCAGGAATTTTTATAAAAATCGAAAACTGTGACGTAGAGCAAATGAGTACTTTTGTTACTGATGCTCAATGTAGCCTGGCTAAGGAATCTCTAACACATCATAGCTGCTATTTTAGTAAAATTTTCGGGTCCTTTGCTTCCTCATTTTCCTGAATGCTTTTAAACATCTGACTTTAGGTTAAAGGCACTTTAATGGAAAGAACATGAGATTTTTGAATCAGAAGGGGTTTGACTCCTTACCAGTTGTGTGATCTTGAGCTAGTTACATGTCTGTCTGAACCCCTGTTTTCATATCTGTAAAGATGACAACATCTGCTTCAGCTTCTACTACAGGAGACATAAAGGACTAAACATTCAAGCACAGAGGAGGTCAGGAAACTAATAAGACTATGAATACAGAATATGACACACTGAGCAGGGTTAAGAACAGTGCCTTCACCGCCTCCTTGGCTCAGAGATTTGTCAATTCTTGATGAAGATGGAAATTAATATCAACATCTCACTGAACTTCACAATTTTGTTGCTTAAAGGAAGTGAAGCGAAGTGAAGTCGCTCAGTCGTGTCCGACTCTTTGCCACCCCATGGACTATAGCCTATCAGACTCCTCCATCCATGGGATATTCCAGGCAAGAGTACTGGAGTGGCTTGCCATTTCCTTCTCCAGGGGATCTTCCCTACCCAGGGATCGAACCCGGGTCTCCTGCATTGTGGGCAGACGCTTTATCCTCTAAGCCACCAGAGAAGCCTAAATATGCCTAAATACTTATGTTTAAATTCTTCTCTGTGGAAAATTGTATGTTATTCTCATTCCATAATCCATGTAATAATTCTTTAAAAAAATTTTTTTTTGAAGTATGCTTGTGTTACAATGTTATGTTAGTTTCAAGGATACAGCAAAGCAAATCAGTTATACATATAATAATTCTTAGTGGATCTTCATTACTTTTATTGTCTGAACATAAAGAAGTTTTTAAGGTGTGCTATACATATTTCTAGTTTGTGATTTTAGTAAAAATTCTGGTGAGCAAATGATGCAACCAAACAATTCATAGGATAGAATATACAATTAGTTAGCCAGGATATGAGAGAGAGCTAAGCCTCCCTAGAAATTTAAAAAAAAAAAAAAGGCCTAAATCATGTTTTACATATAAAATTATTCTGTGCTGCTAAGGGTCATAATCATTGTTGAATATGGATAAAAATTTGTAAACTGGATAAAAACCTGTTGGACAACTTTTGTAATATGTAACAAGAATCTTAAATATGTTCATATGGTTTAAGATAATTTCAGTTTCTAGAATCTAGCTTCAAGAAATAACATGAAGTACAGAGAAAACTTGTAGTATGAAGTGTTCATTATGGCATTATTTATAAGATGAAGTTCAGTTCAATCACTGTCATGTCCATCTCTTTGTAACCCCATGGACAGTAGCATGCCAGGCTTCCCTGTCCATCACCAATTCCCGGAGCTTGCTCTAACTCATGTTTATCGAGTCTGTGATGCCATCCAACCGTCTGATCATCTGTCTTCCCCTTCTCCTCCTGGCTACAACCTTTCCCAGCATCAGGGTCTTTTCAAATGAGTCAGTTCTTCACATCAGGTGGTGCTTCAGCTTCAGCATCTGTTCTTCCTTCTTCCAATGAATATTCAGGGTTGATTTTCTTCAGGATTGACTGGTTTTGACTTCCTTGCAGTCCAAGGGACTCTCAAGAGCCTTCTCCAACACCACAGTTCAAAAGTATCAATTCTTCGGTGCTCAGCTTTCTTTATAGTCCCACTCTCACATCCATACATGACTACTGGAAAAACCATAGCTTTGACTAGACGGATCTTTGTTGGCAAAGTAATGTCTTTGCTTTTTAATACGCTGTTGAGTTTGGTCATCGCTTTTCTTCCAAGAAGCAAGCGTCTTTTAATTTCATGGCTGCAGTCATCATCGGCAGTGAGCCCAAGAAAATAAAGTCACTGTTTCCATTGTTTCCCCATCTACTTGCCATGAAGTGATGGGACTGGATGCCGTGGTCTTTGTTTTTTGAATGAAGAAGTAGTTGAAAAGTAGTTGAAAGAAGAAGTAGTTGTAAACAACCTAAATGCCAGACAATCTAGGAATAGTTAAAGAAACAAGGTGTGCTCCACATAGCAGTTTAGTTACGTAAAGTTATGATTATATGGGCTTCTCTGGTGGCTCAGACCGTAAGGAATCTGCCTGCAATGCAGGAGACCTGGGTTTGATCCCTTGGTTGGGAAGATCTGGAGAAGGGAATGGCTACCCACTCCAGTATTCTTGCCTGGAGAATTCCATGGACAGAGGAATCTGGTGAGCTACAGTCCACAGGGTTGAAAAGAGTCAGATATGACTGAGTGACTCACACACACATGCTTATAAGTAATTTATAATGACACCAGAAATACAAGGGATAATATTTAAGTGAAAGGCAGGGTACATTTTATATGTACTATGATTATAACTAAGTAAAAAAAGTTGTATAGATATAAATGTTTGGAATTAAATATTCCAGAATGTAATGATAGCTACTTGAGAGGTGGTGATTGTGGGTGATTTTTTTTCCTGCTTTGAACTTGTCTATATTAAAAATTTTTCACAATGAATGTATGTTATTTTACAATATTAAAACACAAAACAAATGCTGTATGAGTAAGGATTTTGTTGCTAGGGTGGATCTGATCCAGGACTAGGCTTTGACAAGGCTCCTGGTAGATGTGATCCATATGATGCTGCTTCACAGCATCTGTGTGGGATTTAAATATTCTGCTACAATGAACTGGACAGTACTGATTACCACCTAGTAAGAAGCTATTATAGAAAATTTAAATTTTACAATCTTATCTAAGAAATGAGAAGGTGCATCGTGAAAGGAGTATTTTTACATTTCCAAAGAATTCACAAGTTTCCTTAACATGGAAATCCCATGAACAGAGGAGCTATAACCCATGGGGTTGCAAAGAGTCGGACATGACTGAACACACTCACACACTTAACTTGCTAGCTTTCCTATTCATCATATAGCATGCAACTTCTCAGGAATATTTTCTTTTTTTGTGTGACATAAAATGCATTTATAGGTACTGGTACCTTTATCAGAAGCAGACCAAGAAAGAAGAACAAACTTTAATTCAGTCAGTTTTTTTTTTTTTTAAGTCTTCTCCTTTTATTGGGAGGTGATAAATAGGGTCCTGTTTTACACAAGTGGTCCTGAGATAATTATTAATCTGTTGTGTCCTCTTTTCTCTCCAAATTGCTCTGGTCCATACAATAAGTTATATGGTCACTCCAGCAATATTGGATGTGGGGAGGAAGTAGGGAAGAATGGTAATGTCTGGATGCTGACGCTTGGAGTGGAGGGGTGTGGGGCGGAGGGCAGATGGTTCCTGGAGCCAGAAGCAGTACTCAAAGGGACAGAAAGGAGCCCAGTTGCCAATAAACACGGGCTGTGCTACTTAGTGTAACTAGTCATATATCTGTTACTTGATACTGATTCTGACAGCATTACTTCTACCTGAAGGCAGAACATAAAATCTGTCTAGTTGATTTAAGATAGCAAAGATATGTGCCTTAGAATTTTTTCCCGTCACCTCACTCTGGTGCCTAGCATTTCCACCATTAGAGTTGTGATGAAATGTTATCAAAATAATTCAAATTTTCATCTGGAGAGAACAGCATGAAGGACTGTGAAAGCAGTAGGAGTAAAGGGTTGGAGATTCCCGAGCAACTCTGCTTTTCCCAGCTGAACGACCCTGGGCTCTGAGTCTCTCCAGCGTAGAAAGGGGGTAAACCTGCCCTGCCTATCTCTGGGGGTAAAAGCGTGAACCAAAGGGAGACCATACATGAATGTGCTCTGTTAATGCAACAGCACTCTGCAAATATCAGAGACCCTTAGTATTATGAAATTATTAAAATAAGGTAACACGTGAGCTTGAGCTAATAGCACCGCTGTGGAATGCTGTGAGCGTATTTGTGGGGAAAGACACAAATTTGGTAAATTTTCCTGAGTGGTTAGGAGGAGGAGAGGGAGAGCTGAAGCAGGCTGGCTGATCATCGGAACCATCTGGAGAGTATTTTAGAAACAAAACGAAACAGCAATAGATTAGCAAGCTCTATCTCAAGACCTCCTGAGATTCAGTTGACCAGACTCATCACCCTGAGTAGGCAGTTAAGGAGGCTGCAGTGTGGAAGCTGCAAAGCATGGTGCCAAACAGGCCAGACAGTGGGGAAGAAAACAGCAGAACCTTGCTGCTTTGACAAGTTTTTTCAGAGCTAGCCTTGCTAGGACATTAAGGACTAAAATGAATTTCTGAAATTTTTGGTTACTGTCCCTCCCAACCCATCCCCTCCAATTCTAGAACATACACTCCACGTGGGTGGGGATTTTTGTCTCTTTGCCTCATTACTGAATCTCAAGCACTTAGAACATTTCCTGGCACATTGTACTAGGATAATAAAAATTGCATAAATGAATATCATTTGTCTGTGTCAACTGTTTTTCCCACCCATGTCCGTAATTTAAAGTTGGCTAAGTTTTGTTATTGCAATTCAGAAGCTACTAAAGGCAAGGGTTGACAGGCTGGGTTTAGGTGAGGGCCTTGATCCATATCATGAAATGATAGCTCTCACTGGGATAACAACTGCTTCCACCACCCACCTTAACTCTTTGTTGGTGCCTTGTTACATTCTATTGTCTTATCCTATTTGTACTCTTCAAATACTATGATTACCCTACCCAAAACAGAATTCTTTTACGAGCTGTTTTTAATTGGTTATATCTAGAAATAACATGGAAACAGGAGTGTGATCTTTTAATTCTCGCTGTGGTTTGCTGCTATCCTTTATTGTTATTTTTAAACTTTTTTCTTATATTGGACTATAACCAATTAGCAATGTTGAGATGGTTTCTGGTGGACAGCAAAAGGACTCAGCCATACCTATACATGTATCCATACTCCCCTAAATTCCCTTCCCATCCAGGCTGCCACATGACATTGAGCTGAGTTTATTGAGCAGAGTGCTACGTAGCAGTCCTTGTTGTTTATCCATTTTAAGTTTTGCTGCTATCGTTTAGACAGTGCTATATGATATGATTTAAATGATGCAGTTTTTCTTATTGTTAACTTTCAGTTCAGTTCAGTTGCTCAGTCGTGTCCCACTTTTTGCGACCCCATGGATCGCGGCACGCCAGGCCTCCCTGTCCATCACCATCTCCCGGAGTTCACTCAGACTCACGTCCATCGAGTCCGTGATGCCATCCAGCCATCTCATCCTCGGTCGTCCCCTTCTCCTCCTGCCCCCAATCCCTCTCAGCATCAGAGTCTTTTCCAATGAGTCAACTCTTCGCATGAGGTGGCCAAAGTACTGGAGCTTC